>PVLA01000440.1:378227-446982 GCA_004027455.1 Hydrochoerus hydrochaeris | reverse complement strand
CTCTGTCTGGGGGTCTTGCTAGGGTTGGATGGTTCTAGCTGACCAGCTCTGTCCCAGCAAGGGCTAGCCATGGGAGCCTCTGAGGGGAAGGGATAAAAGCTGGAGCCACTCAGGCACCTCTAAAATTTCCCAAAGATGAGGGGAAAGGAAGATGTCCCAATACCAGTTCAGAGTAAACAGGCTTTGGCCAGCTATTCCTGTGATGGGCTGAGGGGGTAACTATTTCAGGGTTTGACAAAGTAGCCTTCTACAGTATATATACTGAGGGAATGGCTGTATTCCAGTAAAATCAGGGTGTGGATGGCATGAGGCCAATAGCAGCAGTTGCCTAACCAAATACCATCATCACCCCACAAAGCCAAGGACTTCCTGAGAAGGCTACATCCCATCCTGATCGCAGACATTTATTTTGTAATTTCTGAAGATGTATATAATAAAATACTCATCCGATAAAGGTAAGTTTTCTCCTCTTGAAAGTTGGAGTAAAGGAGATTTTTCTGAAAGAGGCCCCACATCCCACACTAGAGGGTATGTGTCCCTACAGCCTGTGCAGGGCCCCCAGCTCAAAGGTTCTGTGGGGGTTGAGGTAGGGGTGTTGACACAGAGCTGGCATCAGTGCTCTGTGCCAGCAGCCTGCCTGGTGTGAGCCTTGCCTGATAAGTGCTGGACCAGCTTTGCTCAGGGCCTTGCTCCTGACTCCCAAAGACCTGACTAGCCCAGAGCCAAACTGATGGTGGTGGCCTCTGTTTTTCAGGTCCCCATCCTCATCCCATGCCACAGAGTAATCTGCAGTGATGGAACCATGGGCAACTACACCGGAGGATGGGCTGTGAAAGAGTGGCTTCTGGCCCATGAAGGCAATAGGGTAGGGAAGCCAGCCTGCAAGGAGCCAGGTCTGGCTGGAACCAGGGCCAGGGCAGCCAGTGGCACCACCAGCTCTCAACTTACTGGCTGAAATTGAGTGTTTGTATTCAAAGTAAACATCTGAGTGACACATAAATGTAATGCCGCATTGGAAGCAGGTTGTGTGGTGGCACCACTGTATTAAAAGAGCCAGATGTGTCCTGGGGGACATGGTGTGTCTGCCCTTTCTTGTTTCTACATTATACAGCAGAATGAGTTCAGATGACCAGCCACTGTGCGTGTCATTGGTTCCCTTCTCTAATGTGGTTATTGTTCCATTTTTAATGTCCATTAAAATGGTGAGAGAAAAGAAAGCCTTAGGCCCCTCCTTTGGAAGGGGGAAGCATCTGGCACCCACAGGCAACAGCTGGCTGCCCCGGCTTGTCCACACTGAACAGCTGACCCCACCCTAGCAGGATCCCCAAGTGGCCCTTCCTTGCTTCCTGGCCATTTGTCCTGCTGAGAAGATGACTCATACTTAGCTCTCAGCACTCCATGCTCAAGTCTTACTGAAGGAAAAGGGACAAGCCAGGGAAGTAGGTGCTCTGCAGAGGTGTCTGGCTTAGTTCATTCCAGCTACCAGATCAGCCGATGCAAAATGCATCCATATACAGTCAGAATCAATTGAATAGAAAATAATTATTTTCCAAAAAGATTTGGAAAGACAAATAGCTCCTGGGACCCAGGTTTGGCTGAACTGGCACCTTTCTAGGTGCTCAGATCTCACCCCAGATTCTGGTCTTTCTTGCTGTCCTTGGCTTAGCACATTCTGAGAAGCAGGGAAGATACAAGCCACTCCCAGAGGCCTCAAGGACCAGGGCCTGTTCAGACTGGAGGAGGCCTGGAAGTGCAAGGTCACACATAGAAGCAGGTTAGCTCATGCTTCCAACAGTCTTGGGGTCTGTTTACAAATCTGCCACCTGACACTATCTGACACTCTATGACTGTCATCCTTTTAGCATTAACTGTGTCCCAAAAACTTGTAGCTCTGAGTATGGATGAATAAAACAGAGCACATGATATATGGAGAAAATAAGCTGCACCCAACTGTTCTTCACAAAGCTATATTTTTATCACAGCTTCTCTGTGCCAGTGTGAACCACAGCAGGGAAGCTCAAGTGGTTTGCGCATGTCACTGGAAACCTGGATGGAAATACAACCTCATAACGGCCTGGTTTGGATGTGGCTGGTATTGCACCCAAGAAAATCAGCAGCAGGCCTTTCTCCCTAGCTTATACTTTACTGTGTCCTTGTCTTACAAAATACTTCTGGATGTGTTTCCTTGAACATAAAATGACATGACCAGTACCCACTTGTCTTCTGCACGTGGTCATTTTCAATTGTTGTGACACAAGGTGAGTCTCACAGATAACAGGTCATGTAGACATCTGGTTTCTCAGGATAGTGTCCCAGGCTGCCGTACCATGAGTTATGTATGAATGCTAACACACTCCCATTGGCCTCACTGGGGAGTTTTAGCTCATTTTTTGACCTTAGAGGGGCCCATCTCTGTATGCCATGGCCAGGTAAATGCATGGGAAGGGCCAGAGTACTCCCTGCATCAGGGACCATTCATGGGTTGTGTTATGCAGATGTCTCCCCAGCACCTGAGAGTCACCAGGAATCATTGCCTGCTGCCTCTTTCCTCTGCCGGATCAGAACAAAAAGTTCTGGTTCTCAAAGGCACAGCTCCAGGCCTTGCAGCTTGCTGCCTATGCGTTCTGCATGCATGTGTTCCAACAGAGGGCACTGTGGCTGCAGTGTGCTGAGAGAGACCCCACCGCGCTCTGCTTTAGGATGAGTTTGAGTGTGGGCAGCAGGTTGGAACCCACTCCAGGACAGAGCTCCATGCTGCCTCCCTCACCCACACATGGGTGGTCCCAGCACCTGGGTGCCCTACACAACAGGAGTCTGCTGTGTGAGCTCCAAGATTTTAAGGGTCAGCCTCTGAGAAAGCAGTCATCAAGGGGTGAGCCCCCAGCCTAGGTCAGCCACATGTGGCCAGAGAACCTACCTTATCAAAGCCACCAACGGGCCCTGGAAGCTTTGTGCAGCCTGGAACTGTGCCCTAGGAGCAGTACAAAAAGTACCTCTGTTCTCATCTCTGAAGGTTTCCTTGGCCTTGTCACAGCAGGCTCGACAGATGCCCCGAGGTGGCCACTGACAGAGGCAGCAGGCCTCGCACCACCATAGCTATGTACTGCTCCGAGGCCAAGCTCTGCAGAGGCTGACATGAAACACCAGCACAGGTCGCCTAGAGCTGCTCTGGCTTGAGGTTGCAGTGCGGCTTGTGAAAGTGAAGAGGAAAAGGAAAGGCATAAAGACATACAAAAATATGTTCCAAATAAAAGAAATGTTGAAACAAGGAAACTGTGTTCTCTGGCCTTGGCCCGTGGTGCCAGTCTGCCTGTCCAGCACTGCGGTGCTTTGAATGCTGACACGAAGACCTGTCCACATGACAACCACTGTCACGCCTATCAGCCATGCTCTCGCCACTTCCAGAGACCAAAGTAATGAAAGACTCAGAAACAGTATTTGTTCTTGGGGAACCACACTTATAATGGAGTAGATGCCCCTGACCAGGCAGGAGGCTGCTTTGCGGAGGAGGGAGGGGGCTGTTTCTCTCACAGCCTCTTCCAACCAGGGACACTAGGTGGGTAAACTTCACCCACTTCCCCGTGTTCTGTGGCACATGAGGTGATGAAATGAAAAAGCTTAAGTCCTTACACCCAAAGAAGAAAACTTAATTGTGTGAGTGCAGTTATAATGGTGTTGGCTGGTGCCCAATCAGGAACTCTGACGGGCTTTTATGAGAGAGTTTGCAGAACTGCAGGGGTGATTGTTTTTTGCAATTCCAAAACCAACAGTTGTAGGCAGTGGGCTTTTTAGAGGAAGCAGTGGCTCACCTCCTTGGTAAATTAATTGGCATTTTAACTTTTGACACTTCCTGCACAGCAGACAACTTCCTAAACAACCCTCCCTGGCTCTGTCATGTGTTCCATGTCCAAAACTTCTGGGCGACTCAAGTTTTTCCAGTATCAATCTTTTCTTTTTAAGATTAAAAAGACACAGAAAAGAAAAACAAAAAAGTAATACAAGCAAACAACAAGAAACCAAACACAATAATAGTAAAGGTTTACAAAACAAGATGGTAGGAATTTGACAATGGTTGTAATATTGTATATTGTTACCTTCAAGAGGGTTGCTTGGAGTAACAGATACAGACTTGTAAAATGGATCTAAACATATGAGTATTAACTGTTCCAATAACTAATACAATTAGTAGTATAGTCAGTTTAGCTATCATATATATATGTGATATATGTATACACACAAATTTATGTCTTTTTCCTTTTCTTTTTCTCCTTTCCCTTATTCTAATTTTTCCAGTCTCAGTGTTCATCCCATAGCTCTCTACTCCTGCTTGGTTGTCCCAAATCCCATCTGAAGGAGCCAAAGCACATCAACATAGGTATGAAAACCATCTAACTTCGTTTCTTAGATCATTCGTGCATACCAGTGTGATCCAGAACTTCTTTCCTATAAAAGTACAGGATAAGAACAAAACCCTGTATACAGATTGCTTAGAACCTTCCTTGGTATGTGACTGCTGGGAGTCCCAAGGGATTAGGGACAATCTCAAGGGGGCCGTTCAGCAAGATTTCTGCAGCCAGGCAGAACCCCCACAGGTTCTGTCGTAACCCCAGATCTTTCTCCCATCTTGTGCACTTTGCCTGTGGGTTTGTGGGCGGGTGTTGCCAACTTGGACCTCACTACCATCAGAATAGGCAGGAAGTCACAGCTGAATCCACGTAAGAATCATTCATTTCCCTCTGGAACTTGCCAGAAATCTCAATGCCATTTGGATTCAAACAGCACATAGGACTCTGGAACAATGGACAAATCGGCTTAATGTGGGACACATTAAGGAGAGTTTCTTTTACTCTATAAAGATTTTCCCAGAAGTCCATTTGGGAAACTAAACCCTTTGCCTTGAGTTTCCTAGCACTGGGACAAACTTGGATTCCCACGTATCTTGTTTATGTGTGTTTTCCTGCTGATATGTGGCAGTGGGGTTGCAGAGGGCACCTGATGGCCCTCATGTGGCAGCTTAAATTTATTTAGCCTCCCTCCAGCCATCTGGGTTTTTCTTATTCATGAGTGTGTGATTAAAAGTTTGAATTCAAGAAGATAAAGTTCATGTCCACTTTCTTTATCAATTTGAAAGACACAGATGTGCACAGGACTCTGCAGAAGGTCTCTGCCAGGCAGCACCTGTCGGTCTGTCTGTGTGTCTGTCCATCTGTCTGTATGAAACAAAGGGAGGTATCACTCAAAAGCCAGGGCCCCCACCTAGAGAAAGTGCAGGTCCCAACTTGCCTCAGGTGACTGAGGCTGGCCGGCCGGAGTCCTCAGGACCCTGTGGCTCCAGCTGCTGACAGACGGAGAAGGTCTGGCCTCCATCATCCAGGCAGCTCCAACAAGGATCTGTAGTGGGGGCAGGGACCAGGAGTGGATGAGAAAGTAGGAAGTGGATGCTGGGCAGTGAGGTGCAAATTGACAGCAGAGCCTGGCCTGACAGCACCTCTGATTGATGAAAGGACACTGTTAACAAGCCTTTAAAGTTTCTCATTAATGTTTTTCTCGTTGAAAAAAGCCACAAGAAAAAATTCCACATGGACGGTAATTAAGATTGATCCTGTACAGTATGGTACCAATGTTGTTGGCAGCCTTAAATTTTAAAAAGGCTGTCCTATTAAATACTCATATCAGATACCATTGTTGGTATTACTGGAAGTCTCTAGCATGTGGGGGCATGGTAAGTGAGGCACATTTTGTAGACCAAGGTGCTTGGCCTCATAGGGAGCCTGTTTTGACTGTGACCTGAGGATGCAGAACAGCTTCCAGGTTTTCATTGTCAAACTCTCTAATGCAGTAGGGTGGAGAAAGAGCAAGATAGCATCTAAAGAGAGGCTGGAATTATTTTGCCAGCTCTGAGTTAGTCCCATGAAGTGCGTCGGAGGCAAGTCTGTGTAGTATATGTGCTTCTCACTACTTACCAGAGAGACAGGTGCCCTGGGTCACAGGGCAGAGGGGACATGAAAGGACCAGATGGGCTGGGGAGCATTGCTGCTGATTTCCTTGTGTCTAAGTGGGACTCAAGTCATTGCCCTGTACACACACTTGACACACAGCCGAGTTTTCCCATTTCAGTTTGGATCCTAAAAACAAGTAATATGTGTTTCTCCCGATTGATTTGTTAACTTAAGAAAAACCCAGAAGGAAAAAATTAATTCGTTTCCAACCATTAAGTCATGTGTGATATAGTACAAAAAGTGTTGGTTTTGCATGTTTTAATTGCTATAGCCACAAGAAGTAAATACACAGGTGAGACTTTTGGCAGACCATGTGTGAGCAGGTATGTGGCTCCAAGTTCAGTCCAGGCGGGCCACCCTCCATGGTGAGGACTTGGCCCTGGGGTTCCTTGCCATGAGGACTCCTCACAGGGTCTCTGTGGGAATGTGTGCCCCACCTTACCTCTGAGATAGGCTTCATAGGAAGTGGAACACCATTGTCCCTGAATAGCTCACTCCTTCCTTACAGACAAGGAGTGTTTCTGCTCCAGCCTGCTTCTCTCTCAATAAGGGCTCCTTAGTATACATCAAACAGATGGGGACTTGTCAATAAATGAGGCTCCTTACACTGTCTGATCCCTCTTCCTGGGTATTTGTTTGGCAGTTAAACAGCCCCCACAAAGAGCTAAGGTATGGGAAAGCCTGTGAGTCTTCCAGATAGAGGCCAGCACATAAGCATGTAATCCCGTCACTGAAGCAGACCCTCCAGAGAGCCGTAGGCTCACTGAGCCACAAGGTGCTTCCCTTGCTAGTGGTTTTGCTCACTCTTCTGGTCCTCACAAAGGCAGATCTAAAATGCTCCTGCTAACTGGGAGAGAATGAGCAGCATTGTCCAGCCTAAGACCTCACCTTGGTCATCATTGCCCTGGCCATAACCCAGGGATCCTGCTAGGGAATTCCTTGCTTTGCATGCCGAAGGCCTCTCACATCTCTATTATGGCAGTGCCACCTTTCCTTCTCCTGAAGTTTTCTCTGTAGTAGGGAAACATTTGCTAAATGAGTCAAAGTTTAAGTGAATGGTGTGAGTGCCGAGCTGCTCCTGTGTGTTTTGGGATGGTGCAGGGCCCCAGCTTCCCTGCAGCACATAGGGCTTTTTGTCTTTGGATTGGAGGTGGAACCCAGTGCTTTGGGCATGCTAAGTAAGCGCTCAACCACTAAACTACACACAGGGCCCTTTTATTAAATTTTTGTTTTGAGATAGGATCTCACTAAACTGCCTAGGCTGACCTTAAACTTTCAATCCCCCTTTCCAGCCTCCTGAGCAAGTAGAATTATAGGCATATGCCACCATGTCAAGCCACAGTGGCTTTTTCAAGATGATGCAAATGTCATCCACCCATTAAAGAGCAAGCCCTGCTACCCCTTTCCCTCTTGACACTCACCACACTGCGGAGAATCCTCTGGATCGTTCCTTTCCTGCAAGGATGTGGCTTGCTGAATCAGACATGGTAGCCTCTCCTGCTATCTTGATCTTACTGCTCAGCAGAGGATTTACCTGAGATGAAAGGCACCAGAAGGGGAAAGCAAGAGTCCCTTCTCCAAGGGCCACCCCAGTGACCAAGAAGTAACTTCTGGTGAACCCAAATACCTGTAAATCCCATAATCACCCCTAACAAAGCCCAGCTCACCCGGCCCCATTCAAGGGCTTCCTGCCAGCACCACCACCACCCAGAAGTATCAGGACATGGTTGGAGCTACCCTGCTGTGGCCTCCTAAAATCGGAGATGGTATTGAAGGTCAGGGTAGGCCCTGCAGAGACAGCAACTTAGACTGGTCCAGATCCTAGGAAGAGGCTCTTTCATGGGTGTAGAAGCCAGCCTAGACTGTGTGAATGCACAGGTGAGAAGCCCACCTCTTTATCTGTACAAATAAGCTGTTCCTAAAACATTCTTTCCTAGGGTTCATGCTATTTCTAGAACATGGGCATTCCCAGGTTGCCTTCTATGCCACCATTTTGTACCATCTTTCTTGAGAAAAGCCCCATGGACCCTGAGCAGTAGCCCTGGTGGCAGGTCTGGCCTGAGATACCCTTCCACCTGTGCCTCTTACTGGAGCTGTGAAGAGGCTGGACTGGAGACTCCTCCACCTGCCAGACAAGACCTTCCACCCAATGCAGCCAGCCTTGAGGGAGTCTTAGGAGTGAGTAGAGGGAAAAGAAGCCCTGAGCCTGAAGCATCCTGGATTCAGGAATACCCATTCCCAAACCTTGTTGACCCAACTATCTCAACCTGATTGGCTCTCTCCCTGTCAGTTCCAGAAGCCAGCAGAAGCCTATGGTTTGGAGCTTCTGTAAGGGAGCAGATACCTGGACGTCCTTGTCCCACCCCCACAAGGGCGCTTTTCTACATGAGATGGTAAAACCACAGACAGAACTCCTATGGTGGTAAATCCAGACCATTCTGATAAGTGAAAGGGGTTTGAGCATTGATCAGCCACTGGTAATACTGAGGATGGTAGAAGGCACATAAAACGTTGGGGTCTGGGTTGTATTCCCACAGATGGCTTGTTAGTCACCTCTGTGACATGGTGTGTTCTCATTCTTGTTTTCCGTGTGCCCATCCGTGGGTCAAAGCCCAAAGCAGGCTCATCCCCTCCTTCTAGAACATGTCTGCTGGAACCTTCCCTTCTAGATGATATTCCCAAGTCCCTGAGAGCACCCCAGTGCTGGAACAGCTGTGTCTGAGATGGAGGGGAAGAAGAACATTCCTACTGCTCAATATCTTCAGTGTTCCTTTCTGTAAACCCTTTGATAACCCAGGTTGCTCTGGGGAATGCTAGAACTGTCAAGAGATTTCTAGAGTTCTGGGCGTACAACTCTAGGCCTATCAACTTAACTACCTAGAGGCTGGGGCAGGAGGATCTCATGTTTGAGTCTCACCTGGGCAACTTAGTGAGACCCTGTCTCAAAAAGGGCTGAAGGTATAGCTCAGTGGTAGAACATTCTAGGTTCAAGTCTCAAGAGTGATAAAAGAGATAGTCCAGACATGCTAGTGCACATGTAATCCTCGCACTTGGGAACATGAGCCAGAAGGACCCCTGCAAGTTTGAGGCCAGCCTAGACTGCAAAGTAAGTACAAGGCCAGTCTGAACTGCAAATGAAACCGTGTCTCAAAAAAGGCCAAAAGAAAGAGAGAGAGAGAGAGAGAGAGAGAGAGAGAGAGAGAGAGAGAGAGAGAAATTTCCAATAAACTTTAAAAACTCCACAGCATGCCCATGAAATGAAGACAGTAATAGTAGCAAAGATATCTTTGCAAGGCATATCTGTGAACAAACATGACTGAGGGTATCAGCAAAGCTGTTCATTGTCTAAAGAAATTGAATCAACCTGATCACCATGAGCCAGGGTCAAGGTGTTTGGTGGAATACTGTATGTAATTCTTGTGGGCAGTGATCTGTCCTACACAATATAAAGGAAGAAAGCTTGTACGAGGCAAGGTAAAGTGTGCTCTGTGTGTGTGTGTGTGTCCCCAGAAGGAGATTGATTATAAAAGAGGATCTAGTATGTGCATTGTTAATAGCTGTCTCTGGGAAAGAGGATTACAATTTTTCCTTTATACCTTGCTGCACATATCTGTGTGTGTGTGCACTGTCCTTATATGATGCTATATGAACACTATACAGGAAGGGGAAGAGAGAGGAATCTCAATGTTTTTCAAAGGCAGAAGAAAGGAGTGGTGGTACAAGGCTGCCACACCCAGTGGACACTTGCTCATCTCTTCCCAGTATCCACAACCACAAATTGCTACACATGGGGGGGGGGGTCACAGTTGGGTCTGAAGCTACTGTTTTGGTGGAGAAAAACAGGCTAGCAGAGGATCTTGCATCCTTCAAACAAGCTCTCCATTTGAAGAACAGAGAGACTGGTTCATTTTCGTGTATCAGGAAGGTCATGAGAATGCCAAGTAGTGAGTCTTCGAAGTGACTGGCTTGTAAGTAATCAACCCACCAAGGCTGTAGCGGTGGATGGAGTGGGGCCTGGACAGCTCTGGACATGTGCTCCTGTAGGTCACAGTTCTGTCAAGACAGTGTCGTGAAGGGCTTTTGGGTTTTTAAGCCAGTGTGCTGACTGCAGAGACGAAAACACTGGGCATTGGTAATGTACATTCAGCTCAAGTAATTCAAACAGAGGCCTGGTTTTCCCTAGGTTTTATAAAAGACCTGCAGTGTGTAAAGCTGAGCTCATAGGGCTACAGAAACCTCGAGAAAGATTGGCTTTCCCTCTGTACCATGACAACACAGGACCATAGTGGGGTTTCCAGTCCTGGAGGAAGGTGTGTGTATGTGATATATGTTCATCAGAATCCTGTGTTTCTTTTTCACATCTCTCCTTGTGGTTGTACCTGACTCCTTTTGCCACTCCAGACGTGGAACTTTCTCCCCAGCACTAGTGCCCTCCATCAGGGCTTCCGACCAGCAGCTGGGAACCACATGGCCACGGTGAGGCCCAGAGAAAGTGTGGACACTGGACACTGCATGTGACTGCAGAAAAGCTTGGGAAACAGAAGAAGAGCTGGTTTTCATATATCTTCTTGTGTATTCTGCTTCATTATTGTTGCCATTATTATTACTATTGTTTCTGTTAAGAATTTCAAAATGATGGAACGTGTTTGGTAGGGAATTCAAACATCACGTCCAGCCTCATTTCCTCTAATAGCTTATTTCTGGAAGTGGCTGGGGGTGTAGACGAATGTTACGTAATGCTCTGGCCGGCCAGCCTGATGGAGCTGGCCGAAGTGCTATGTTGCCGGAAGGGTTCCCTGCCCCATGGTTTGCTTGGAGCCAGGTGAGTTAGGGCAGTGTGTGAGGCCGCACATGATCTAATGGCTCCTGTTTGTTAGGTTTCCCCTCTCGGGTCCTCTGGAGCTTGGTGGTCCTAGTCCAAGGCCTTCTCCCAGGGCCTCGAGCTGAGAACATGAAGAGGATACCTGTCTTTTGCCGACACCTCGGACCTGGGAGAGTGGAGATGTACATCTGATGAGTGAAAAGGGCAAGACCCACAGGTTTCTGCTACACCCAAAGCCACCAAGGTGTCAGAAGCTGTGAAAAAAGCCCAGATTTTAGGCAGTGGGGCCATAGTTGTGTCTGACAAGGTTAGGAAATGTTTTCTGCTACTTTCCCTTGATAGTCTCATAAAGGTGAAGCTTTCACCTATGGGAAATGTGACATCCACCCCGTAGACCCAGCCTTAATTCTGCTACTGTTCTCAGAAATGGAGGTGCAGCCCATGTGCTAGTTATGGGCCACCTGGACAAGAGCCTTCCTGACATATGCACACATCTGCATCTGGGAGTTACCAGACACATGCCCCTGGCAGGTGTCTACACAGCACTGTTGGCCCACAGGAGGCAATGGGCATAAACAGCCAGTGGTCCACAGCTTAAGGGAGTGACTGGTTTAAATAGCTGTAGTTTAGTTGAAATAAACTACAGTATGTATAATTTTATGAGATCAAGTTACACTTAATACAAAACTATTTTAAGTCTATTAATACACTAAAATTGAAGTAGATCAAATATATAAATATTGAAACAGAAACACTTAATCTGCTGGAAGACAGAATAGGTAAAACCAGTGATAGAAAACCTTTTAGAGCTCCCAGTGATACAAGCAGCCTGCCCTGGCATGTATCCCATAGGTTTGTGCCACCACTGGATGAAACTACTAAGGACATAGGTGTAGGCAGAGACTTTATGAACAAAACCCTGGTCACACAGGAAATGTTATAAAGGATCAACAACTGTGATCATATCAAATTAAAAAGCCTTTGCACTGAGAAAACACCAGCAGAGTAAAGAAACAACCTACAAAATGAGAAGACATTTTTTAAGAGGTGCTCCTCAAAAACCTAATACCTAGAATATATAAAGAACTCAAAAAAAGACACCCCCCCCAAAATTTAAAGGCCTAATGCAAAAAGGGGCATCTTAAATGATGAAGAGGTACAAACAAATAAATATATGAAACAATTTTCACTGTCAGGCCAGGCGTAGTAACGCGCATCTGTAATTCCAGCATGCAGGAGGCTGAGGCAGGAGGATCACCATGAGTCCAAGGCCAGCCTGGATTACATAAGCAAATTCAAGGCCAGCCTGCACTACACAGTGAGATCCTGTCTCAAAAAAAAAAAAAAAAAAGTTCAGTATTACTGGTCATTCAAGAAATGCAAATTAAGACAATGCTGAGATTCCATCTCACTCCACAAAAAATGGCTGTCATCGAGAAATCAACCAAGAACAAATGCTGGTGAAGCTGTATAGGGAAAACACCCTTCTGTGTTGTTGGTGAGAGTGTAAACTGCTATGACCATTATGGAAATAAGTGTGGAGATTCCTCAAAAAATTAAAATTAGAGGTTCCATGTGACCCAGCTGTTGCCCTTCTTGGTATCTTCCCGAAAGAGCTAAAAGCATCACACCACAGCGATACATACACATCCATGTTGATAGTAGCAGTTTGTAGTAGTTAAGTCTTAGCAACAGCTCATGTGCCCATCAATGAATAAAGGGATACAGAAAATGTGATTTTCATATACAACGGAATAATACTCTGCAATAAAGAAAAAATTAACTTGCAAAATTTGTAGGTGAATGGATACATCTTGAGACCATAATTTTAAGTGCAATAATCGAGCACACATGTAAATACAGCATTCTCTTGTGTAAGAAACCCAAAGGGCAAATAAGGAACAAAATATAGATACTAGGAAGTGGGAAGAACATGGTCAAATTGGAAGGGGATAAGAGATGGAGCAGAGGAAGGGAAGAAAGGGGGAAAGGATTTTTAAAAAACAATGCAAAGGAAAAAATATAAACAAAGCTTTTGTAAATGGGCAGGGGAAGTAGGGTTGAAGGGAAGGGAGGGGAATGGGGAGAAATAATTAAGATATATTATGTACAGGTACAAATTCCCTATGATGAATGTGATCATTATGTACGGCAAATATGTGCCAATAAAAAATTAAGTGTTAATAGCACAGAAAGCCTCACTGTTGCATCCAACTGTTACTAAGTCTCTCTTCTCTCAATACAAAGAGGGAAACCGTTGCCCTCTCCTTAACCTGCCTGACTTCACAACGTGGAGACTTTTACATTCCATGTGTACCACAGGAGCTAGCCAGGAAGCAGAAAGCTCCTCCCATCCCTGGTGGGCAGCCCAGAAAAGCACAGCCCCCGTTTTCCCTCCAGAGTGGTCATGAGTGTGTGATCACAGGGCAAGGTTTGGATCATCTGACCACTGGCACTGCATGACCCAGTTCCCAAACACGCTAACATCTGGGCAGCCCTCACCCTATGTGAGTTAAATGCAAAGGTTGGAGACACACATGGGACAGCAGCCTTGGCATTGAACTTGAGTGTGTCATTGAGAAAGCCATGAAGATTGCTTCTGCTCACCCACAGGAGAGATGCAGTCTGCTCTCTCAGTTTCCAGGCCGGGAACTTGTGCCAAGCAGAGAACACTCATTTATTTAAAGCTGCCTCTTCTTTGAGATGCAGAATGACACTTCTAAATATTACAACACCAAGAAGTATGTAGCTGTCTGTACTTTTCCATGCAAACATCCAACTTCTGTGTTAGGAAGCAATGTGACAGGTATTCTGTAGTTTCTAGCAAATTGGTCTCAGATGTAGATGAACAGATTTTCACAAAGAAAGGAAAGAAGCTTGTCATGTGCTGGGCCTGAGCCTGCTTGGTGCTACAAGCCTGTACATTTCTGGCTGTGAGTCACCTCTACTTCCTCTACCAGGAGGGCTCCCCAGAACTTCCACTCCCTACACTGAGTCTCCAGTTTGCCCCCTCCCCCAGCTTTTTTTATCATATAGACTTTGAATGTGAAGATAGAGACAGATATTGGAGCAGTGTAGCCTCAGGTCATGGAGGATGTGAAACAACCAGAAGGTCAAAGAGGAGGAAACTTTCCCCCAGAGCCTTCAAGAGGAGCGTAGTCCTGCCGACACTTTGATTTTGGATTTCTGGCCTCCAGAACTGGGAAAGAATATATCTCTGTTGAAGATAGTTCATGGAACTCTGTCCCCAGGATACTGTTGTGGGCTCCATGTCTGCATGCTGGGGATGTCAAGGACACCAGGGGAAGGCCATGGCCAGCCAGGCCCCAGGGAGTTGGCATGGACAGTGCCTAGCCAGCATGTGCTGCACACTCAGGTGGTGGTAGTGACTTAGAAGGCAGATTTCAGAGTTGGGCAAGTCCAGGTTCCAGGACCCTCTTACTGACCGTGGAACACTTAGTGACCTGTTTAGCCATATGGGAAGTGAAGACAAACAACTGCCCTGTGTGACTGTGGTCTATGTGGAGCGACAGGGACACCAAAGAGGGCACAGCAGCTCCACTGCAGCCTGAATTTGGCTCTCTTAATAGCTTTAGCTGTCCCTGAAGGGTGGGGAAGCAAGTTCTGGGTGGGAAGCTGTTGAATAGAGACCTGTGTGACTGTGACATGCACTTGAAGCATCACAAGTAGATTTGACAACCTGCAGTGAGCGTTGCTGCTCATGGTGGTGGTGTAAGCAGAGCTGTGGCCATTCCTCAGACACCAGGACGTTCTGAAGAACTCTTTGACAGTGATCCCTAAAGACATGTATGAGTCAGATTTTTAAAAAGCAGACACAAAAAGGGAGTCCCAATCTGGCCTAGGTCCGTGGCTGTCATAGAGGACAGGTCTACTCAAAGCATCTAGGTATCTTTTTAACATAATGTTACAGGTGAAGTTTAAAGTCACTGTAAATAAAATAGTGTGGGGCTGATGGAGACACAGACAAGTGGCGAGTTCAGCAACAGCCACCTTTATATGGAAATTAGATATGATAAACATGGCATTCAGGTCAGTGGGGAAGTAGATTATCTAATGGTGTCAGGACAGCCAACCAAACTGTTTCAAAAATAACACAATTTTGGCGACATAAGAGAGCATTTTTTTTAACCTTTGTTGTATAAGACGAAAATATAGGGACAATGTGCTGGGGAGGCACAGCCATCTCAGAACAAAGCAAAAACTCAGGAGCCATGGAAGAAAAAATTGACTTTTTTGACCACATGGAAGTATTAGAAACAAAACACATGATACACCGGGATGAAACACTGGCAATGTCTAAAACAAAGAGATCACATCTATCATATGTAAAAAGCTTCTGCATAACAATAAAAGGACAAGGCACCCAGAAGACAAGCAAAAAATATGGACAGGTCATTCATACAGGTGAAGGTACTGTACAGAAAGGCTCTGGAAAAAGCACAGGAAGAGCAAAAGTGAAATTTACAGTGATTACCGCACCTGAAGTGATCCCATGTAAGAGGTCCCTCCTCACTAGTGATCACCACATTTCAGCTTAAAATAGGAGGCAGAATTTTATTGTAATCTAGCTTGAAAATGCAAAAATCTTTAATTCTTTATCCACAGCACTGGTGGAAACACTGGCATGTTTTGCTGGGGCAGTTAGATGATGTTTATTAAAGTGTCAAATGCCTGTGGTACTTGCCCAGAGAATTCAACTTTTTGGATCCTTCCTACAGAAATATTTGCACAAATATAGAAGGTTACTGTGACAGGCATATAGGTGGCACCACTGCCTTTGATGGTGACAAATGGGGAGCAGCATACCGGTCCTGTGGGTATGGGACTGAGTGTATCCCAGTACATCCATGCAGTGTGGAACAGTTTGGCCATTATGAAAGGAGAAATAGATGTCAACCAGTGACATAGGAAGGCAGTCAGGACTCACTGCTCAGTAATAAAGCCGGGTGATAAAACTTCAGTATGGTCAATTTGTTTTGTAAAACAGAACTCTTAGTTGTGTGTTGCCTGTAAAACTGTAGGCAAGAATTCACCAAAGGTTTTATAGGGAGGCATCTTAGCCAAAAGAGTAGGGGAGAATTGCTTTGGATACACATTCCTGTGTGTGTTGTGTTGCTTTCCAGTGTTGTGTGACTTTTGTAAGAAAGAAAATAAGGGTTACCACTTTGAAAGTATGATACATGAGTCTGTTTTAAAAACATATATGTCTATATCATGTCATTTTTTAGAATGATCATCTATAGAGCAAGGTGCTGCTTTGATTATCTTAGCATGAAGAAATCATGACTATTTTTGTGCTTACTTGTATTCTCTAATTTTTGCAACAAAAGTACATTTGCAATCATACAAACACAACATTTGTACTTGATGTAGAGGAGAGGTCCGTGACACTCTTAAGAAAACCCATGATAAGGCGGCACTTGCTCTGTCAGCCCTTCCCTTCCGTGTGAGAACAGCCCATGTGAAATCATAAGATGTAGAAGCCAACACACTGTAATGAAAAAGGCTGTGGAATAGCCATATAAATCAGTGCCAACTCTGGATTTTGAAGTCTCAGTCATGGGGGAAGAGATGGAGTAGAAAGTCAAGTGGGGCTTCCTGGAGAAGGTGGGAATTGAGCTGTGCTTGTTGAAGCTGGACGGGCAGAAGGCATTGTAAGTAAACAGAGTGGGACAGGGATGGTCAGAGCCAGGAGATGGTGGGCAGGAGACCCCTTGCTGTGAGGACAGAACATGCAGATTCAGTTCTTGGTGAAGCCTTAGATGCTGGCAGCAGGTCACGGCAGTCATCAGCCCTGTGTCCCAGTGTGGAGGGGATACTGCGAGGTAACTCCCTGACCACACAGGTGGGAGCCTTCCAGGCCTGCACAGGCCTGTGGCTCGTCTGGCTTACTGCCCTGGAGCAGCTTCTCTTCCCAGTTGGCTACAGTGTCCCCATAGCCTGGGTGGGAATGCCTGTGACCTTAACAGAGGAGGGCAGGTCTGGGACCCCAAGGTGTGTACACTCTCCCTGCCCCTTCCTAATGTTAGACACCCCATCCCCTTGGGTACCCAGGAGAACAGAAGCCAGGTAGGCGCTGCCGCGGGCAGGGCAGGGCAGCGCGGGCCTGGGCACTGCTCTAGGGAAGCTTGCCTTCTCATCTCACGTCTCTGTGTTTTACATAATTAGGTAAGTCACTTAATGTCATATGTCTTGTTAGAGTAGCTACTAATCCTTAGAGCTAACAGAACTAACTAATTAGTGTAGAACAGTTTGAAAATATAAGAAATTCAGATGTGGAGTCTAATTGCCCAGTCCTCCTGGTATTGACACTTGTACTGTATTCCTGATAGAGTGGCAGGCCTGGCTGCATCAAGGAAACGTGGGTGCAGTTTCTGGGGGCAGGAACTAGACATTTATCAGGAAGCCCTGGGGTTAGCAACCCAGGGACAGGAAGAGGGACTTAGCTGGGGCCAGCTCCTCACTATCCCAGCACCTTGAGTGCTTACCTGGGTTGCCGGGGAGGTGGGGGGACAGGGGGTTGCAGGTCTAGAGCCTTCTTAATTGGTAAGTCTCTCAGAAAAGAGAACCACCCTCAGACTCAGACTTTGTTTGCCCCCAGCCCTAAGGGTACATCAACCAGCTTTTCCTCTAGTACTATTGTAGAAAGAGACTAGTTTATGTTCTTTGGGGCATTACTTCCTCGGGATGTATGGAGCTGTCAGCAAACCATTAATCTCTCTTTAAACCACGGTGACAATATTTACATTTAAGATCAAGATGATGATTATGTGAAGAACTCCCTGGGAAGCTCTTCTCACAACTGGAAACACAGCAACCAGTTAGTAGAGCCACCTTCTGGGCCAGAAGTAACAGCCAGACAGGGCAGTGGCCAAGAAATCTGCAGGTGAGGCCCAGCCACGGAGCCATCTGAGAGAGCTGGCTGGCCACTGTCAGCTGGACGTGTCCAGGCTTCGAGAAAGCAAAGTTCAAGTCACACACTAGTGGCTGAGCACTCAAACCAAACCCTGCAGGAAAATGATCCAGATAAACCAAGTATAAAAAGGCATTTCTGAAGGTCATTTTCAATTTACTAAAAACAATCCAAAAAGGAACAACGTGTTCAGCATTCTGTCACTCATCCCAAGAGACCTCTTGGGTGGCATCCAGCACCTGGGGGACTTGTGTGCTTTTTGTTTTAATGCTGTGTCCCCTTCATGCCTATGCTATGCAGAGTCCGGGCCCTCCTGCAGGCTGGCGGCCAGGTCTGTCCCGTCATGCTGCAACCACGTTATGGCTCCTGCATCTGTGGAGACCTCTCTCTCTCTCTCTCTCTCTCTCTCTCTCTCTCTCTCTCTCTCTCTCTCTCTCTCTCTGTCTCTCTCTCTGGCTCCTTCAACAAGGGTTTTACCAAAAAGGTAATATTACCAACAGAACTAACATGTACTACCACATGTGTTGGCACCTATAATCCTCTCAACCCCCTATCCAATGTTGGCTTTCTCCCCACAAGAAATATAAAGCGCTTCTCCCCGAATCACTCACTTTTTTATACCAAGAAGCCTAGACTTGATCTGAGGCCTTCTCCGATCCTGGACTGATCAGCTGGGTAAGAGCATGCTTACCTGATGACTCTAGAGTCGAGTCTGCAGTCACTCACAAATGACCATGCATACTTAGAACCAACAGTTAAATGACCCAAGAAGTGAGAAAGGAAGCACCTATAAAATACTGAAAAGGAGCCTTGCTCTGTGTGGTGGATTGACGACTGGTAGTCTACTTGTAACACTAGCTGAACTGAATCGGTGTAGTGTGACTAGATGGTTCACCTGAGGATTGTTGCCAAGATGAAAAGGAGAACTGGAGAGGAAGACGTAGTGTTGTTGGTTCTCCTGAATTATTGTTGGTATTGTGTGGTATTGTCGGTTCTCCTGTTGCTACTGGTTCTCTGAAGGAGCTTGTTGAGCTTCTTTCCTATTATGAACTTGGCTGTTCTCATTGTCAGAGAAACTCAGGACCTTCTTGTCACTGAGAATGGCTGTGGTTCACTTTGGGGGAGCTCTGGTCTTTACCACTTTCTGGCTCCGGAGGGGAAGATGGTGTGCTGATCAGTCTCCAAGAGAAGCTTGCCACGCCTGGCTTCCTACTATGGACTTGTCTGTGCTCATCGTTGAGGCATTCGGGGCCACGTCACTGAGGACGGCTGTGGTACTTTTCAGGGGAGCCCTAGTCCTTACTTGGAGCATCACTTCCTAGCTCCAGTGCAGATCCCTCAACCTACTGGCATAGATCCTTCATCCCGCTGGCACAGACTTTCTGGCTTTGACCACTGATCTTTGGATCTTCCTGGTACAGACCCATGAAATGCTTGCATGAGACATTCACAGGCTCTAGGTCTTCAGCTAGACTCATGCAGGACATTGCCATGGGATCCAGACCCTCAGCAAGATTCTTTGGGTCTTGGTGTGTGGACAGATTTCCTGCACTTTCTTCTCTGTTTGATTCTTTGAATGACTATCACAAAGTCATCCTATAAATAATGTGACCTGCATGAAATTGTTCCCCTTACAAACCCTGACTACAACACTCTGTGAGGCCAGTCACTCTGGAATGTCGCTTGATACTATCCTGTGATGATAAACATGTGCCTCCTCAAAGTTAGTTCTCTCCTGAGCACATTGCCCTGAGAAAACTGTGTGGCTATGTATATAGACCCCAGGCCAGAGAGGTGACAGTCACAGCACAACCATTCATGACAACCAAGGTGGTAATCAATTCACACATCCATCTAGAGAAAATGAATAATTGCATAATGTCATGTTTACTTGATGAAATATCATACAACAATGAAAACGAATAACAAACTGTATGTTATACCTGACTGAAGAGCTGAAAAATATAATGAGTCAACAAAGCAACCTGTGTATGACATTAAATTCATTTTATAATTCTCACTAGCAATCCTTAAGGGATTGCTTTTAAAAGGTAAGGCGATGATAAATATGTGAGCTCTTCATCAAGGGTACAGGTGGGGAATGAATTATCGGGGTGACTCAGGCAGACCAAGTGGGATATTATTCCAGAGATTGAGGTGTGCTTACATCACTGCACAACATATACAATAGACATATTTACTTCTTTAAAAAAATTCAAGCAGGTCCTTGAGACCTTTGTTGAGGACAGATATGTGCCTGTTTCTAGTCAGCTTCTGTGTGTGGTAGGTGACTCAACCTGTGGTTCACCTTGACCATCTTGAGCTACTTTTGTGTGAGGGATTTTTCCTGGCCCAGAAGCCTGGGAAATAACAATGTAAGCTCTGCAGCCAGTCAAGGATTCAGGCTGCAGCTGTATCTGGGATGTCCCCTCTCTAGACCCAGGAATCACCTGGAAGCAGAGGATGACCAGGAGCAGTAGGCAGAGCCACGGCCTGACCACCCTGGCAGGAGCCTGAACAGACCTGCACTAAAGCAGGACATAATGCAACTGACCTGAGTAGAAAAATCACCCACTACCAAAGACTTGGAGATGTTCAGGCGAGAGGCAGGATTTCTGGGGAGAGCCTGTGAAAGAAGGCATTAAGTGGGGGCACAGTGCCACTTGCAGTGGGCTCAGAACCAATCCAGAGAGCCAGAGACTTGGACAGCCTCAGCGTTAAAAGACTATAATAGTTATTGCAACTTGTATTTGTGGATATTTTCTCAAAACTGAAGTGAACCAGTCCCTTTTAGAATAACTGAGTCTTTGTTTCTAGTAATAAAAATTTATATTTTTAAACAAAATTAGAAATTTGGAAGCTTTATATCTGCCACTATAGTTACATCTTCCTAATACTGAATGACTCTTCAGACTAGTGATATTAACAAATATGTGTGTTTGTTTTTTAAATATCTAACATGTAATGAAATATGTTAGCCTTTAGATTTCTATGCCAGAGAATCAGTGTTTCTAAGTGATCGATGTGGAATTTAAAACACATGGGTAAGAACAACAACAACCGAAACGCTTTCAAGCTCTGGAATCTTGTGGAACAGAGAAATGACCCACTGGTTTCAGCTACTGCGCTACAGCTGGCCCCCACTTTCAGGTTTCGGAGTGGAGTCAGAGAAGATTTTCTTATTGTTGAAATACTCATTGCTTTACCAACTGTGTGTCTTTGTGAGACCAGAACTTCAAATGCATCTGTTAAAAAAGAAGAAATCACCCAGTTTGAAAGAAGAAACTGCGATAATCTACTTTCCTCTCGTAAAACAAATACTGTCTTAAGATTAGTATAAACAGAAAACAGTGCCACTTTTACTAGTCTTTTTTGTTTTTGGCAAATTTAGGGATTTTGTTTTTAAACTAAATGTGTTACTTGGTAGTGGCTTTTGTTTTTAAACAGATTAAATATTTTTTAATTTATTGTTTATTTTTAGTATGCTAGCAGTCCATATGGCCCAAGTGTCTGTTATTAGGCATCTAAATAATTTTTTAGAATAAAGGTGAAGAGATAGTTAAACAATTTCAGAAGTTACATCCAAAAAAAGCGATGCTACATAGTGAGGCACACGAGCTTATTTTTCAACAGAAATGGAATAGCAGGAGCATTTTCCTCTGTGTATGCTCTGCCGTGGCTACAGCATCCTGGGGCAGTGGCTGCACCTATGTCACTATTAGGCTGCATTATTTTTATAAGTCAGAAATGGACAGTTTCCACACCCACTTTTATTTTTATATCAAGATTAGAATGCCACCATCAAACACATAGTTCAGAAAAAAAGAAGGGAAAAAGCCGAATTGCAGATCAGTAGTGCTTTCTGCAGCCTTTCATTCTGATGTTCTCTGAGTTGATGGGAGAAATCAGCAGCTGTTTGCCAGCAATTCTGTTGTTTCACTGTGTGTTTCATAAGTGGTTTTTAACCAGGCCCCCTTAAAATGTATTATTGTTAGAAAATAAAGCAAGAAACAAGAAATCGTAATTTAGTACCAGGAAGTTAATTCTGGAGACCTCCGACCTTCCAGCGGTCACATGGCTATTGATTTTCAATACCGTGAGGTGGCGTGCCACCATAAGCGTGGGGTTCAGTAAATTCCAAACAGTTTCTCCCTTATCAGTTGAGTCCCTGAGTACTTGAGCATTAAGACAACAAATGTCCACAGTTAACGGCGTGTCACATGGCAGCTGAGTGGACGTGCCAATTTTCTAATGAAGTCGGGTTGTTGGCAAACACACCAGTCATCATATATTGAAGGAGGTCTTCTTTTGTGTATTTCCAGCGCTCTTGAGTGCTTCGAAAGATACCAGTTATATCCTTGTCTGTGGGCCGGGCACTGAGGGAGAGGCATCCATTCACTGCCAAAACAAAAGACAACCAAAAGCAGAGTTAAAAGCAAAATGGAGCTGGGTTTCATAGGAGATGTCAAATATTTTTTCCAGTTGTGCTCCACTGGAGGAAATATTCCAAATAAATGTGAAGGCTTCAAAGCCCTCTCTTCCCCACTAGAAGAGGCACTGTGAATCGTGATCATTCCTCACTCCCAACTTAGCTTGCCTCTATGTGGAGGAATCAGTGCCATTTTTCTTCATATTCAAGGAAAGAAAACAGTGCCTTTTGGTTCTAAACCAGTATGTGGCTGTGCTTCGTAAACCTGGTCAATGGAGAGGCCTCCAGGCCCTCAAGCAACCTGACCACATTTCTACCTCAGCAGCTACCCACTTCCTCCATGCCCAGCCTCCACTCCCAACCAACAATAAATTATGGCTGCCATCTTGTATTGATTATTGAAAATGTTATGTCTGTGGGAAGAAAATGCCATTGCTTTAAATATCAACGTTATAAGGAATTTAAAAGTTGTCTCTCTCTCTCTCTTTTTTTTGGCATAAACGTGTGTGCTAAAAATTTTTAAACAGTGAGAAGGAAGGGGACAGTGAGTGGAATTATTAAATAACAAAAAAATCAATCCTTGGTTTGGTCTGGCCAGAAGAGCATTTCTCAGCTCAGGTAAGTAATTTAAAGTCAGACACACATCTCACACTGGACTTTTTACAGGAATGGTGAAATTTATAATGAAATTCAACAAGGAAACTGGAAAAACAGCCAAATTGGTGCAGCAAAGTGGTTAATAGGATCATTAGCCTTCTCGCTGTATTTTTTTGGACATTGTGTGCCTGTACCGTGGTACTCGAGAGCAGATTGCAGGAACAGGCTGACAGTTAGTAGCTAACTCAGCAGTGCCGGGTACAAACTGCCATCTTCCTGTGGATTTACAGCTGCCACTTCTGCTACTTCAATTAGTTCTATAGCACACAGATGTTGCTTAAATGTTGCTGCTAATGATACTGCAATAAGCGTAAGATTCATGCCATATTTTGAGGCACGTAAATTTCTCAAGTGGCACAATTAAAGTGGAAATATTAGGTGGTGAGAACTTGGCAGTCTCTCCAACTTGGAAGGCGCACCCGCTATGCAATAATGGGTCAAAAATTCATTCAAGTTTTACTGCTGTTCCGAGTTTTAAAAGACTTTTCACAGTTGAATGCAAAGTAGTAAAAACCAGGGTATTAGGAAATGAGAATGCAGTTCTGTTATTCAGACATGACTTTTAATTTCAAATTGAAATCACATGCTCACTTTTCTGGATATGACCAAAGGGAAAAGGTACAGGCTAAGGAAATTTTGTCTTTAAAGGTAAAAAATCCTGAGTGGCAAAGAATTCATTGCTGGACCAGTGTCAGAATCAGCATTTACCCAAGACTTTAGGAAGGGTACAGCCCTGGGCATGGTGGAAGCAACGTCCTTAAACAGCATTCACTGACCACTGACAAACCATGGGTTGGGACACACACACACACACACACACACACAGACACATGCTCAGCCTACTGTGCTACCCAGGCACACATACACTGGTCTACTCATACTCAGACCTGCTATCCATCCCTCCTACACATGAGTGCACAAGTGCAGATAAGCCCTTACACGCTTACAGAGACACAGGCACACGTAAACATGCTTTCTGTCCCTCTTACACATGTGCACACATATACAAACTATCCTTATGCACATGTCTGCACACAAACATAGGTTCAGTCTCTGCCTCCTACAAAAATGGAGAAAAAAAAGGCAAGTGGGGCTTCTGCAAGCCTCCACTAGCATTTCTCACCCTCATTTGTCATCCAAAGCATAGTGCACTGCCTGTCGCCAAATTTTCTTTTCCATGAAAAACCTGTCCTTCAGAGAAGAGCTTCTCCCTGACTGGTTGTCAAACACACTTTTGATTTTCTCACAGGCCGACTTAAAAAGCCAGCCATCTGGGCAACACCAACACCCACCAGGGCTCTCTGCTCCTCAGATCTTTGTGCAAGGTGATCCCCCACCCCCACCCTATTTTAACTTATTGATTGGAACTGTCAAGTAAATGACTCCGTTGCACTTAATCAGAATCATAGACATCCCAATTAGAATTCGAGACCATGTGCCCAAATTGTGTGTGTCTCTGCTGGGGAGCTAGGCTCAGGGAGCTCCCCTTGGGTCTCTCTGGTGTGAGTCTTCTCAGGATCATTCTGAATCAGTGGGAGCATCTACCTAAAGTCTGCCTATAAGCTCCGTGTTGTCTTGTAGATATCTGCCAAATATCTATTATCCCCTAAAATGACACAGATCACCCAGAGAAGCCTTCCCTAGGCTTTCGGACTCTAAATGAGTAACAGTAATTTAATAGTAAATCCCTCACCATTGTTCTCTTCCCTTCCCACTCCTCCCACCTCACCCCCTTCCTCTTCTGTCCCATTCTTTCTTTCCCTTCCCTGGCCCTTGCTCTGTACCTATACCACTTGGATTATTTACAGCAAATCTTACAGATGTCAGTATTGTCTTGTTCTGAAGCAAAAGGACAATGAATTCCCGCTGACCTCAGTATGGTAGATCTCGCTGGAGCACAATATGTATTTTATATGGGCAGGGAGAACCCTACAAGTAATTGAGAGAGAGAGAAATGTCACTGTAGCATTTCTGTTGACACTGCACTCTGCGCAGAGGGAAGCCCAGGTCCTGGCGGCAGGAGCACCATGGCTGTGCTGGGTGCTATGAATATGTCCTTTAGAAAGGAGGAGGTAGTGGAAACAAATCTGCTCACATTTTCCAACTAATGAAATATTCCCAGGACCAGAGGACCACAGGAGAAGTGGGCTGCTTGCTGTTAATGCATGTGGGCTCGGAACCCAGCTGCTAACTCAGATCTGCTTTTCCAGCTCTCTTTATTGTCTTCCATAATGCTTAATGAACTATTTGTATATGTTGTCCTTGCACTATATTTTGATGTGCTCTCATATATTTTATTCATCTCTGGCTTTCTACAAAGGCAGGCTCACAGCAACACTACGAATAATTATTTGCCACCATCAATCAAGTGTCTTCATGGTTGCCTTCTCAGGGGACAGTCTTGATTTTAAGCATGACATGTAATTCTTGCTCACTGGGTCCATTCTGTCCTTTGTTCTGGGGTCTGTCAGCAGGCTCATCCAGCAGGATGCTGAAGAGCAGCCAACCCACAAAGAGCACACTCCCTCAAAGGGAGCTCTCTGGTGCTCTTGGACTCTTCTTGGGCTTCAGTAGTGAGGAAGGAGCAGCTCATCCTGGTGGACGTAATACACATAGGATGTCACAAATTCATTAACTCACATTGCTCCACTGAGAGCCAGAATGTGCACCAGGCCCAATGGCTGGTACCAGCGTGATGTTCCACATGACCTCTAGTGTCGATATTTAAGAGGGGGCCCCTGAAGAGAAGGCTCCAGGCACCAAAACAAAATCCCAAACTGTGCTCTGAGCAGGAGGTGTTCAGTGGATGATGCAGAGCATGGGCTAGACCCAGTCTCGCTGCTGGCTTCTTCCTGCCACAGCTGTTGCTCCTGGAAGCCTCTCATCTTCTGATCAACAACCTGGATGGTGTGAGCTGGGGCAGTATCCTGGCCTTTGGGGCTGTATTGTTTGCTGTGGATATGTGACAGACAAATGAACAGACTCTCTTCTCTAGTGCTGGCCTTGGGTCCCAGGACAGCTGCTGCCTCTGAGACTTCAGCTCCATGGCAGCAGGACACCGGGCTGATGTTTAAAGGGAGGCAAATCCCTGGGTCAACCAATTATCTGGAGTGGTGCTGTCTGACTTGTCACAGTTGCCTGGTGGTTGATGTTTGTCTGTCTGTCTGTCTGTCTGTCTGTCTGTCTGTCTCTTGCACCGTGTACTATTGCGAACACAGTGATAGTGTTCCCAAGTTCAGGTGGAGGGGACATGGAGGTCAAGCAGGGGCAGAATGACAAAGACATCCTCTTCCCCTGGTAGCAGGTATTTAGCAGATGGGAAAATATTAGCAGATGGGAAATCAGCAGATACATTTAGATCAAGATGCAAATTTAAAAGCTGCCAGCCTCCAGTACTAAATATTTACACTGAACATCCTACTCCATCAGCCAGCTTCTATTTTTGATGAGCCTGTGCAACTGCTCTTACTACAAAGTCATGTGAAAATCAAGGAAAGAAAATCGCACACTTGAAAACAAATTCATCATGAATTAAACTCTAGCGTGAAGATAGAATTTCCAAATTTCTGTTAACTCTTGGACTTGTGTCCTGAAAGAACATACACTTTTTCAATGAGCAAGTTATTAACATAAATCAAAAGGTACTCAATACAAAAAAACATATCCCTAAATAGCAAAAATGACACCCTGGTCCCCAGGAAACAACCCTGCTAGTAGAACACAGAGCCCAGGACCTGCCATGTAATGTTCACAGACAGACTCTTCACCTCTCACAACCATCACTGTGGTCTGTGCAGGACCTCTCTGGCACTTTGACATATGTTTCCCTATGAATCCTCTGGAGACCTATGAAGTGAGGACTCTGACTTGCATTTTATAGCAGGGAAACTGAGGCTGGGATTTAAAACTCTCTAAGACATATATGTTGTAAAAGTGGGAGACATCAAACCAGTCTTTTTGTCTACAGTTTTTTGGGGGGCTTTCAGCTGTGTCTTGGAAATCTAACTGAAGGCTTTCAAGGGGACCCTCTATCAAATTCAACAATTGCTGTCTTATGTGCAAGCAAATGAATGTATTCCAACTAGCATTTGAATATCTATGTGGAGATGCTACCTTGAGTGGCGGTAGCATTCCAGTGGAGAAGATGACAAAGAAGGTAATTGTGCTTACAGTACAGAATGCAGGTGGCAGAGTTTAGCCTGATGTGAAAGTTTCTCGTAGCCTATTATCTTGCAAGTCTGAGCATAGGACCCAGATTCTAGAAACAGAATGACTAGCATAGATGACACGAAATCTTCATTTCTCCCAAGAGGCCCTCAACGTAAGTAGATGGCCCCTGCTTGCTACCTGGCTCTTGATCTAACCCTGTGTACTTGGCCACCCTAATTCAAGTGAAGAGACTTAAGATCCTCAAAACTTGGATAAGAACATGGTACGGATCAATGTTTGTCACGACAGACATACCTTGCTAGCCCACAAAGAAGTAACTCCAGTGTTGGTCCTGATTAATTTTGCTGTGCTATGTATATTACAGTGTGGTTACCTTGGTAACTGCCAGGTGAATTGTTCTGTTTCTGTATTTAACAGCCTAGGCTCAGAAGCCCACCCCACGGGTGTCAGAAAAGCAGGGCAGACCAGAAGACAAGCAAGATCCTTTAGACTCTCCGGCCCAGGAGGCTTCAGGTGACCCCACTGACACTGAGTTATTCTGCCTACACAGCCTTGCATAGGGATTCTCTCCCCTCCACATCACCCTCCCTGTCCAGTAGCAGGCTGCACCCCCTTTTCTTGGGATTTCTAACTCTTGTCTCACCCCTGACAGACTCCAAGCTCTGAAAAGGCAGGGACATGTCTTCATCGTCACTGCCTACTGGTCTCCAGCCCCAAGGAGCGCCTCATGTGCTCAGCAGGCCCTTGGTACGCATCTGCTAAGGAAACCTATCTGAATGAGGTGACCTCCTCCCCATTGCCTTTAAAATTCCACTGTACAATGTTCAATATGCCTCAGTTTCAACAGACTTCCAAATTTAATTCTTGAAAATAATCTGTTTTCCAAATAGCTCCCATTGTAATTGGAAAAACTTTGACACTTCAAAATCTATTGAGAGAGAATCTTTTAGCGTGCCAGTCACGTGAGAGTTAGAGCATAGGGGGAATGGGGCACTGCAGCACACTGGCAATTCAGCCTCCTTCCTCTGCCTCTTCCTTTTTCATTCTGCTTTTTTCTTTCAGATCAAAATGAGTTTCCCTATGTTCAGCCTACCATCAGTATTAATTTAAGACATTACTTCTCTCTGTGTTTGCATTTAAGTTCATTCATTATAAGAATTCAACTTCAGTATGATAAAAGGCATGTACAGTAGTAAGTCTCTGACTTACTAACGAGTTCCATTCCAGGAGAATGTTCATAGGTCAGATTTGTTTGTAAATCTGACAAAGTGAGTCTTATACACCTTTGACACAAATGTTCAATGTGTGTTGCTTTGAGCATCCTAGAAGTCCTCTGCACATCTCCACTGCTTTTCCACCTGCTTCCAGACATCCTGTGCTCCAATGGAGCAGTGTGCTGCTGTACTCTTGCACTGTACAGGAAGACACCGCAGCACAGCTGTGGTAATGTCAGACAGACACATGAGCTACTTACACAATTTGTTCCCACCTACAAATGTTCATAAGGCAAGGTCTGTTTGTAACCGTGGAAGTTCCCGATTCTGTGCTCATAAGCAGGGGACTTACTCTATGAGGGGCCGTCCACCAATGCCATACCTCATGGTAAAGCACTGATATGCTCCTCCTGAGAAGGAACCACCACTGCACCACAGCCCCCTTCTCCTGGACATTAACTGATAGCTGGCAGGGGAGCTAGTAAAACGAAGTTCACAAAGAAGGAAAAGGAAGGAGCGAATCTGTCCTGATTTAAAGATGATTTCATGGTTTACATTGAAAATTTTAATGAATCAACAAGGAAAAATCCTACAGCTCCAATAAGATAAACTTAGCTAGGTTATGGGATACAATGCCAAGATGGAAAAACAATGGCATTTCTGTATTCATACTATCAGCAAGTAAGTGGAAAGAAGTCAGAAAATTTAAACCATTACTATTTACTATAGCAACAGAAAGCAAAATGCTTAAGAAGAGCTGTAATGAGTAACATGTATAGTTTCTACTGAGAATGGCAAAATAGTTTCTAGAGATTAACATCTAAATAAATAAAGAGGTATATACCATGACCATGACTTGGAAAATCTGCGTTATTAAGATGTAATTTTCCAAAACTGATCTAAAATTTCAAAGCAATGCCAATCAGCTGTGGCAGGCATTTTGTAGAAATTGACAAGATTTAATTTTTATATGGAAATGCAAGAAACCTCAGGGAGGCAAAAACCTTGGAAAATAACAAAACTGGAAGGCTTTAACAGATGTATTCATAATAACTGAAAGTTGAAAACAACCTAAATGACACCCAACAGAAGAATGGATAAACAATTTGTGGTATATTCACACAATAACATACTCACTAGTAATAAAAAGAAAAGCACTGTCTATAAATGCAACAACATGGATAGATCTCATAGACATCAGACAGAGTGCAAAAGCCCAACAAGAATGGTACAAATATTCTTCACTCATTCTATTTCTGTGATGTTCTAGAACACACAAAACTAATGCATGAGGCAAAAGAGTAAAGGATGGTTATGTAGGGTGAGGTGAGCCATTAAATGGGAAGTAACAGATGGAAACTTTCTGGGGCAGTAGAAAAATCTATAATAAATATGCAGTCTGAATGAATGTATCTCTCATTCATAAACATGTTCAATTAAGACTTAAGAGTATTCAACTTTTACACCAAAGGAGATCATACAGAGGGTTAGGGACAGGAAGAACAAATGAAGCAACAAGAGGAAAATGCTGATGAAATTCTCCACAATAGGGCTGGGATTTAGCTCAGTGGTTTAAGCACCTGCTTGGCAAGTGCAAGGTCATGAGTTTGATCCCCGGTACCAAAAAAAAAAAAAAAATGCTCCACAATAAAAGACCTTTTTAAGTGTAGCAATAAAGAAATAGGTAATATAAAACACTTCAATAATTAATGTCTTACTTTGAGCACAATAGTTGATGTGCTGTCCAAAAAAAATTTTTTTTGTTTTTTTGGGAGGGTTTTTTTGGTACTAGGGCTCAAATTCATGACCTCATGCTTGCCAGGCAGGCACTTTCACCACTGAGCTAAATCCCCAGCCTGTCAAAAAAGATTTTCTATCCAATTTTCAGGTCTCTGTTTTATAGCTGACCAGCTGAGTTGGACATCACTGTCCTTGGGCTCGGGTCCCTTGGGATTATCTCTCAGCTGGTGAACGGCGATGCTGCCCACTTCCTTTTCGAGGACTCTCTGAACAGAGATGGTATCTGAAAGTGACTTGGGGATAATTGAGCTGCTTTCTTAACATCCATTGTTACTTGACATCTTTCTCTAAGGTCAAAGCTATGTCTTCCTAGCATTTGTTAAGTGGTGTGGCCAGTGGCCACTAACTCTAAAAGACAAGTAAGATATAAGCAAACTATGAAAAGCAGACAGCTCGTAAGACCCTCTGAGTCATTTAAGGAAAGAAGTATAAAGATGATGCTGATAGATAAAATCAACTTCAAAGTAAATATGTCTTTCAGTTCCTCACTCCCCAAAATAATCAGGCAAGAAAAATGTGGGAAATGCAGGCTGTATAAAACACTATCCTAGTGATGCTATGAACTGCAAGTTTGAAATTTGTTTCTGTATCCACCCATTTATGTCAGGCATTTTCCTCTCTAGTAGCACCAGTCACTCCAGGTGAGTTTGGTCTTCCTGTGAGCACATCTATCGTCCATGCTGGGTGCTGTAGATGTGTGTGTGGTAGAGAATGCCCATCGGATCCTGCCCACAGCCCCACAGGCAGCCAGCCTCTGCTCAGCACGTTTCTAACTTCAATAAATGGTTTTAAGTCTTTTCTAGTCTATGTAATTGGTGAATTTAAAATGGGCACCATATGTTCTTTTTTGCAACCTCAAGAAAGGTTCTCAAGGTTTACAATAACAACACAACCTGCCATTACACTGAATCATTTTTATTCTTATTGTTAAGTACAAAGGCTTTCCTTTGGACTGTTTTACACATGCAGTGCTATTTCCAAATTGAACCCTAAATTGGTACAGTTCATTGGGGTCAAAGATATCCTAACAATGCTGGCATCAATAATAAAGTTTTGATATTATTGATAAATAATGTATAAAACCAATGTATAGGCTTTAACATTTATAAAATGCTGGTATACCTATTATCCAAATAATTAACCAGTGATAAATTCTGGGCTTTGTATATCAAATAGCCATTCTTAAAGATCAGTTTATGGGTGAGAAAAACAGAGCCCCAAAGAAAAAGCAGAAAAATTAACAACTGCTTGAAATATGTTAGGATAGTCCAGCTGGCACTGCCATCAATGTCCTGCCTGTGCTAGTGACATGGGAAAGAACTCCTGCCCCAACTGGCCTGGAATAGAAAGAAGCCCTGGCCTCTTGCATCATGCAGAGAGCAGAATGAAGACTTGTTGGGAATACTCAGTGGGAAGCCACAGTGCAGACCCTGAGCTTTGCAGAAGTCTGCCAGGCCCAATGGGAGCATAATCTTGGCCTCCATGGCACCATTCTCTGTGACCTGCCTTGGGTGATAATTTTGCTAAGTATAGAGTTCTCAGGAGACTTTGGGAAGTTCTGCTTGCTGACCAGAGAACCAGGCTCACCTGGAAAGTAATCCTTTCCAGCTGCCTCAGTTGCCACAGAAGACATGCACCAGCTAGAGGAAGGGGTCGTGGTCCTTGGTGCTCACTCATGACTTGTCCTCAGCTGATGCCAGCAAGCTGGAGGTGTGTCGACAATTCTATTCCTAGCATGTGCAATAACCAAGACAGAGAAAATGCAGCCTATGCTTACCTAGGGGGGACAAGGCATGCTTCTAAGGCTGATACCCAAGCAGCAAGACATCACACACCGTAAGAGTTAGCTCACTCTCATGGTTCCCGCCACCCCACCCATCTTTGTGGAAATACATGCTGCTTTAATTATTTTTAAGACAAATCAAACTTACTTCAGAAAAGAATTAGCTCAGAAGTAGCTATAGATCCCCTAGAGAGCTGATGGCTTCAGCTCCTCCTCTCCAGCAGAGATGCTTTTTTATTATTTTGCCTTGGTTCCTACTGTTTCTCATTATTAATGCAATATAGAACTTTCTCCAAGAAAAGCAGGAAGACCTTAAGCCTATTTTAATTCCACTGTTGTTTTGTGTAAGACACAACAAGTATGGAGCATCACCCACAGCACGCTGAAAGAGCCTAACGCTGTCCACACATGGAGCCCAGGAAGACCCAGAGGGGCTCAGTCTGCCTCTGCAGCATGCACTGGCTTTGCCTGACCTACCTTTGGCCCAGTGAGGAAAGGCAGACAGCATGAACATGTGTAGGACAGGCTGCCTTCAGCCTGGTAGCAAGAAGAGAGATGGAAAAACCAAGCTCTGATGTCCTGAGTATGCAGGGAAAGCCACCAGGGAATCTTCATAGACTCACCCATTCTCCCCCTGGAAACTTTCTCCCAGGCCAGGATTTGTGGCATTGAATTTAGTGATAGGACAATCAGGTCAGGAGACACCTGGCAAAGCTCCACTCCAGGGCTAGAGTGGAGGCAGGAAGGGGCTTCCCTGAAAGCCTCTAAAGTTTAGCAGGGCTGAGAAGAGATGGAGCAGAAAGGCCTACATTGAAGCGTGTCCTGGTAGGCACAACCAGTGCTCGGGAACAACAGGGCAGTTCATGTATATGAAGAGCGATGTCACTCAACGCATTCACATAATATATACCCTATTCCAAAGTAACCTACTTCCCAATCTAACACAGATATGTGCACATTCATGGTAACAGTGCCATTATTCATAGTAACCAGAAGGGAAAAATAATCAAGTATCTACAGATAGATGGAGATGGAAAATGTGGTGTGTCCATGCAGCAGAATATTGTTCAACGTTGAAAGGAGCTAAAATTCAGGCATGCTTCAACAGGAATGAGCTGGAAGACACCGCGCTAAACGAAATAAGCCAGTCACAGAAGAGAAAATGCTGTGATTCCATTTACTGAAGTCTCTGGAGCCATCCCATTCATGGTACCAGAAACACTGGTAGAAAGCGGATGCAGAATGGCGAGGTGACGTGCGGAATGGGACATCTGTGCTTCACGGGCACAACTGCAGTTCAGGAAGATGAAGAAACTCCAGACGGATGATGGTGACAGCTGCATGATGTGGATGTTCTTAATGCCACAGAACTGGACACTGAAAAATTACTAAAATAGTAAATGCTATGTATATTTGCCCAGAATTCTTAAAATTTAAAAAGATACAGAATTTCTCTGCCATCCACCCCCTTCCAGTGAACCCCCTTCCCTGGAGGAATTCCTGTCCTGCCTTCCACAGCCGTGGAAGAGTTCTGGTTGAAGTTCAGGTAAGTAGAGACCCAGTTTGTGCTGCTCAGCACCAGGCTTCTCGGCACTTTGACAGTCACGTAGCTGCATCTCAGAAGTTCATGAATCTGCTTATTGCTGATCGATGAAGAATATGCCAGTTACCTCATTCTTTCCTTTGTTGATAAATATTGAGCTATTTCCAGATCTTGACTTTTATAAATAAAACTGCTACAAACAGTGCTCTGTTTTTTTGCACATGAATGCATTTCCTTTCTCCCAGGTTACCACATACGGTGTGCCTGCTGGGTGGCCATTTCCCTTTAGAGGCACTACCCGTTTTCCAAAGTAGTTGTACCATCTCACACACCCACCAGGAGCCTGTATTGCCACAGCCTGGACAGCATTTAGGGTTGTCATTGGTTTTCATCTCAGCCTTAAGGGACATTTCCTGAGACCTCACAGTGCTTTTATTTTGCATTTCCTGGATGACTAATGGTATTAAGCAGCATTTATGAGCTTCCTAGCTGTTCATACGTCTTTTTGGTGACAAAGCTGTTTGCTCCCGTTGCTTGTTTTTACATGTATCACCTTCTTGTTGAGTTGTATGAGTCCTCTATGTATTCTAAAGACAATGCCTGTGTTGGTTATATATGTTTGGGATATTTTTTCCTGTCTGGGGCTCATCTTTTCATTTTTGGAGCAATGACTTATGTAAGCAGCAAAGATTTGTTACAGAGTAGTCAGCAGCTTCAAGATGTTTGGAAGGATGATTAAGAGGCTGAGTGCTCAGGAACAATTTCTAGATGCAAGGGCAGCACTGGCCAGGCCAAAACTACCACCAGCGTCCCCTCTCGCTGTCATATTCAAGCAGCTCCACTGCTGCCTTCTACGTTATTACACTTTTTATTCTGAGATAATTTCACACCGCTAACAGAGTTGCGAAGATGGTACAAAACTTTTCCTCTCTTTTTCTCCCAGCTCAACCCACATAACATCAAAACCAACAAACAAGCCAGGATACGGTGCTGGTAATTAACTACTGACCTTATGTAATTTTCCCACTTTTTCCTCTCATACTGGTTTTCTGCTCCAGGATTTTTTCCAAGAGACCATATTGTTATCTCCTTGGTCTCCTCAATCTGTAGCAATTTCTTAGACTCTTTTTTTTATTATCTTGACTCAGTTCATTTTGTTTTTGGTTTTTGACATCCTTTTTTATTTTAGAAAGCAAAACAGGAAAAAAAGGATTGAAATGATACAGAATTTCAAAATAGAATAGGAAATTTAACACTAACATATTGCACATTGTTATCTTAGAAATAGTTGTTCAGGTTTCAAGATTTAGGCACAAAAAAATGATCAAACAATCAGACAGTGAAAGCATAGACTGTTCCTTTGGATGAACTAATAGAGATTAGTGGTACAGTTATCTATCTTGTATATATCTACATATTCATGCATAGATTCATATGTGTACCTATATACATGTACTCTTTTCCCTTCTTCTGTCTCTCCTTTCCCCTATCCCAGTTGTTTTTTTCCTTTCGAACACTTTCTTTCCCTTTCATTATCAAAATGTCTATTATACATTTTGGATCTTATTATTCTTTCAGTGTTTCTTTTTTTACACTAGGGAAACAATATAATATTTACATGGTCTCAAGTTGCCTCCTTTTACCTATGAAAGTCTCAAGATTATGCTTCTTTATAGCTAAGTAATATTCCATTGTATAAACATACCACATCTTTTTTATCCATTCCATGGTTGATGGGCATTTGGGTTGTTTCCAAGACTTAGCTATTACAACTTGTGCTGCTGTAAACATGGGTGCGGATATACTGATGTAGAGTGCTGTAACAGAAGCCAGCTGTATCACTACCTTAACTATCTTTATGTATGTATATTTTTTTCCCTTTACCCCTTTTTCCTTTTCCCCATCACAGTTTGTCCCTTCCCTTGAATGGTTTCTTCCCAAATTATAGTATCTATTGTATGCTTTTTTATTTGAAAGAGAAGATAGAAAAATCAAGATGCAAACAAACCTCAAAAACAATAAGAAAAAGCAAAATGACAGCAGCAACAACACAAAACCAGAAATAGCTATCTAGGTTTTCAAAACAAGATGATAGTCATTTAACAATGGTTGTTAAACTGCATATTGTTATCTTCAAAATAGTTGCTCAGGTTACCAGACACAGGAATAAAACAAAACAGTACAATGAAACAAAACAGTGGATTTCAAAAAGAAGACAGAAAAAATCCCCCACAATTGCCACAGTGCACACTGCCATCCTCCAAACAGATGCCCAGACCACCAGCCCCAGGCCTGCAGAGTCAATCAAACAAATTAAGGATCAAGCTGTTCCCTTCACCTCAGTTGCTGTCTTACCCTGAGTCCTCGGAATCGGCCAATTGTTTATGGGGAGGGGCGCGTGTGCTCTTCTGGTTTCCCAGCCTGCCCACAGCTCATTCACAGGAGGGTGTGCTTTGTCCTCTGGCTGAGTGGTCCTCTCCCGATCCCATGGTGGTGCCTGGTTCACAGGAGGGTGTACTCTCAGTTCATTTTGTGAGTATCAATGTTCATTTTGTTAGCCCTTGAAGCCTATAATGCCTTTTAAAAAAAAAAATCACTAACTATTCCTAGTAGACTTCCTTTCAGTTATTAGGTTTTTTTCCATTCATTTGTGGAAAAAAAAAAAAGGTTACATCTCTTGCTCCTTTGTTTTATGTTTTATTTCTTTTTCTTGCCTTATTTCACTGGTGGTGATTAGAAGTAGAAAACATGAACATTCTTGCCATGTTCACCACTTCATGGGAAAATTTTAATATTAAACATGATGTTGGTTATAGATTTTGCATGGATGCTATTTATCTCAAAGGACCTTCTCCTCCATTCCTCATTTGCTGAGAGGTTTCAAAACAAATGAGTTTAATTTTATCAAACATTTTTCTTTACCTCTTGAGATGATTGGACAGTGTTTTTGTTACTCTGCTAATATGAATTACAAAAGATCTTCAAATGTTAAATGTCTTGAGCTCCTCAAATAAACTCACTTGCTCGTAATATATGATATATGATGTTTATACACTGCTGGACTTGATTTACTAATATTTTGTGAAAATTTTGTATGTCTTTGTTCAAGAAAGATAATGACTTATAATTTCCTTTTTCTCTTTTGTTATTCATGAGTTTTGATATCAAGGTTATGGTGACCCAATCAAATGGGCTGGAGATACTGTCTCTTTTTCTTTTATCTGAAAAAGTTTGTGTAAATTGGTCTTATTCACCCCACAAATTTTTGGTGAAATTTATTAATGAAGCTCCCTGAGGCTATGGCTTTTTTGGGAGGGGGGTGGTCTTTGATTACAAGTGTAATATAAAAATTGACTTAGGCCTGTTTACATTTTTTATTTATTCTGTGTCAGCTATAAAATTTCACATTTCAAGGGATTCATCCCTTTCATATTGAATGTCAGGTATAATGAGCTTTATTATACCCCTTTACTAACCTTTTAATACCACTAGGATTTGTAAATGTCTCCTGCTTTTCTCTCCTGACATTCGTATTTAAGGTTTAATTTTCATTTGTTTTGTCTGGACTAGTCACACTACATATTATAGTTTTCTATTACTGCATAAATCATCCCCAAATTTAATAGTTTAAAACAATGATTTTTTTATTCTTCACTTTTCTGTAGGTTGTCAGGACATCTTTTATGCAGGTTCCATCGTATCTGACCTGCATAGTTGTATCTAGCTAGAAGGCGAGCAGGCTGGACTCATAGGCATGGCCCCTTCTACTGGATGGTGGCCAGAGCACCTCAGCTTGCTATTGTGTGGGCCTCTTGTCCTCCTGTAAATCACAAACTCTTCCTTTCATGGTGGTGTCAGAACCATATTCGAAGGAAGCAAAAGCAAGAGACCCAAGGCCACCAGAGGCCTACATTTGAAATGCACACAGAATCACTTCTGCCATACTCTGTTGACTATGACTATGACTATGCCAGCTCAGACATAAAACAGCTAGAAAGTAGTAGAAGATGTGACCAAGTAACTACTCTCTATATGCAGCATATTACTTTTCCCATCCTAGGATCCCCAAAATCTCATGCCATTTAGAATATCAGACTCAAATCCCAGGGTCTTGTGCTCAATATAAGCTCTGTTCAGATATATATCATGGGTTCTCTTCTCCCCAACTCTTTTTAGTTGAGAAATCTGCAAATTAACAAACTAAGCCCACGCAGTGAGACTCCACAACAGCCAGTCCTTTCAAAGTGCAGGAGCATGAGGCACACGGACCTCCCTTTTTTTTTTTTTTTTAACCATCTCTGAGTTCCAGAAGGGTCCAAGTAGTTCAGTCCTCTTCTCTAGAGGCAGGAGATATTTCATTAAGACTCTTCCCTTGTTCTGTTTTCTCTTGCTGTGTTCCCTGGGAACACACTTCCTTCCTATCAGAAATGGCCTGTGTTTCAAGACAGCTGACTTTCTCTGTTTCTTCCTATAGAAAGCCAGATGCCCCAGAAGTATCTTTTAATTTTGCGTGTTAACTCCTTTTACTCCAAATTTGATTAATGGGTTCTCATTAATAATTTCTCTTAAAATTGTTATGGATTTTCTATGAATCTTATTGGAGTTTCTTCTAAACCTCTGAAAGTTACAACCATAATTATTTTCAAGACAGTCCTCTCTCCAGTTTGGATATGTCAGCCTTCATTGTCTTACAACAATGCCCTTCGGTGTCCTTTTCTTCTTGATGAAAATGGTGTATAAGACACTGTCTTGTGTCCCCAGATCTCAGCAAAGGAACTCAAAGCCTCATATTCTTGAATCAGCCTTTACTCTTCAGGCCATTTCCTCCTTTGGGAATCTTTTGCTGGCTGTTGAGATTGAGCATATGAAATACTTTTATTTTTCAACCAGCTAGTTCTGACTGTTCTGTACCTTCTGTATTTTGCTTGCAAATGGGATCGTTTTTGTTGGGTTTAGTTTAGTTTAGCTAAATTCATCTCTCTCTTCCTATATCTTTTCCTACACAGCCACAAAAAGTTAATTGGCAGTTTCAACATTCTGCCAAGAAATATCTTTATCCATGTTACAAATTCTTTGGGTATTTTTTTTATTTTTCAAGTTAACTGCTGGCAAGCGCTGCCTGTGGTTCTGCCAGTACTTAATACAGATCTCCACTCTCTACAGCCTCTGACAGCCGTTTCTTCCCAAGTCTTGCGACTGCACCAAGGATCTCCTCACCCTCTTTCAGCCTGTGCCGAACACCTGGTTCTGAAACTACTGCCGCATAGTTAGATTTTGGGTATGGCAGCACCCTACTTCCAGGCCGGTTTCCGCCTCAGTGGAGTACAGCTGCATAGCAAACCACCTGGCTGTGAAACAGCCACGCTTTATTCTCTCTCACAGTTCAGTGGGCCGGCTGGGCCAGTCCCCAGTGCACAGTGCACTCAGCTCAAGGATCTAGGTCAGCCTGACTTGCGTGTCTGGTGATGGCTTGAGGTCCACTGGCCACCTCGGTTCTCTAAGTGGCCTTCTGTCTCCAGGAAGCTCCCCAACACAGTGACCTGGAGGCTGTGTATCAAGACGGCAAGGATGAGCTAAATGGGCTCCAGGCCAAACTCCCAGCTCGAAGTTTCACTTCTGTCATTGTTGGCCAAATCACATCATGGAGCAGGTTCAAGAGAAGGGGAGTGGTCTCTTGGCAGTCACATGTAAGTCAAGAGAAGGAAGTCTTTTGGTGGTAACCTTAGGAAATAATCCACCGCTCCAGGTTTTATTAATTTTATAAATCTTTCCAGGGCCTGGTGAAATCCTAATATTATGCCTTTTTACCCACTGCTTCACTCTCTGTGGTTCCACATCATAGACTGTTCAAGAGGAACCGTTCTTCCAAAGGGTGCCCCCCCCCTGCACAAAGCTCAGAGCGGATACAATGCTGACAATACGATTCTCCAAAGGGACTAGAAAAGCTCTTTCCCCTGGGGTTTTATGCCATGCTGCCCTGCAGGCTGAGGTGGTGTTGAGGAACAAGGCCTGTGTTCATCTTTCACGGGCCAGCTGTCTGTGGACCAGAGCTCTCTGACAGGAGAGGCTCACTGGGACCTGCCTTGCGCTCCTTCCCTTTTCATCTTCTTAGAGGAACTACTGAAAATTCTAACAGTCACATATCTTTCAAAGGACTTTCCTACATGGAACTGCAACCATGGCAGGAAGAAAGGCCGCTCAGAGCCTCCCTGGACCTACAGGCCTCAAGCAAGGCCTCTTGCAGCGCACAGTGTGTGGCACACAGCAGGTCTAAATGGGCTAGCAGGGTCAGCTGGGGAGGTGGCCTTTCTAGGAGGCCTGGACCCAGGCATCTCCCTCAGTCTCCATCTCCCCTGTGTATCCCATGCCACTCAGGAGGTAGTACTTTCTCAAGGTAGGGTCCTGGGACTGAGTAGCACCCAGCACCCAGGCCTAACTGACCAGCACTGACTATCTTGTCTCCAAACCCCCTGTCATAGAAAAGCCCTCTCTCTCCATCCTCCTCCTTTCCATTCCAGCCTCCAACTTTCTTTTCTAAGTGTCACTAGATATAGGAGAGGAAAATGAGAAAGCAGGGCTTCTCTGGATTCCACAACACACAAGGGTATTCACTTGGTTTCACGAGGGACACAGTTCAGAAAAGTACACAACATAACCACGGAGTTTCTGGTTAGCCTCCTTGGCTCCTGTTTCTTCCCATTGCTCTTATAACATCGCTGTTACTATCAATCTTGTTGAGTTGATTCTCAGCCTCCTCACTTACTGATTCTGGAGCTGCTAACTTGGTCAGGATTTGGTGATTTCTGGCCTCCTTGGTCACAGTCTATCTGTGGTGGTTTAATGGTCAACTTGTAACACCCAGCTGAACTGAATCAGCATGGCGCCAGGTGTGGAAGGCCCACCCGAGGATTGTTGCCAGCAGTATAAAAAGAGAACGGGAGGGGAAGGTGCTGTGCTGTTGATGCTCCAGGAGAACCTCCTCAGCTGGTTTTCCTGATATGAACTCAGCAGTTCTCATTATCTGAGGAGCTTAGATCCTCACTGTCACGGAAGGTTGTTGCTGTTCTCTTCTGGGGAGCTCTGACCCTTTCCTTGAGCATTGCTTTCAGGCTGCAGTGCACATCCCTCAGCCTGCTAGAACAGACTTTCTAGCTTCCACTACTGACCTTTAGGCCTTCCCTGTGCAGATCCCTGTTATGTACTTGCATGAGGCATTGTCTTGGGCTCTCAGCCTCCAGCTGGACTTGTGCAGGACATTGCCATGGGATTAAGGCCCTTGGCTGGATTCTTTGGGTCTCTAGTGTGTAGACAGATTTCTGACACGCTTCTGAATTTAACTCTTGGGGTGAATATTATAAAATAACCATAAGACTTACATGTCCTCAATTAAATCTATTCCCCTGTAAACCCTGACTATAACAATCCCCTAGGTCTGTGAGTCACAGAGCCAGTGGACAAAAAGAGCTCTCTGCAAGGACATGCACAGCCTCTGTTCCTGAGCCTGCTTTGAGGCACAAACAAGCAGGCACAGGCATTATCCCTTCAGTATTAGATGGCACCCACTGGTTACAAGCACTGCATGGCCACAGCTAGGAACTGAGCGTGGGCATGTCCATAGATTCATGGTTCTTCCAACTGGCAGCCGTGGTGTGTGTGGAAACAGTGCCTGCTGCCAGGCTGGATCCCATACTAGACTGGGGTTGCAGGAGATGTAATCATGGACAGTATCAGGTCAGCTAACAAAGCTGGAATGAGAATAGTAGAGACAGGGGTCAGTATCGTGCTCGTGGAAGCTGGGAACTGTGTTGGGGTTTTGTAAGGAAGCCCCTTCTTGTTGAGAAATAGTCTCTGGAGAAAGTATTTGAGGATAAAAAACCAGGATATGATTGACTTCCCCAAAGTGACTCCAAAAATACACCTAGGTAGACAGGGTATCAGTAGCGAGGCATCCGAAGTACAAGCATCTGGTGAAGGATAGCTGATCGGCACGTTACTATTTTATTTTCACAATTTGCCTGTAATTTAGAAAATGGCTTTAGTATTTGGGGGCCTGGGCACCATGTGGTGCTCCTTCAGCCATCCTGAGGATGTCCCTAAGCCTATCCTGGGGGGTATCAGATGGCAGGACCACAGGCAGCATCACCACAGGGACACTGGGGTTTGATCAGGGTAGTCTCCGCTGAGCTTCCCCTGAGCCCCAAGCTAGGAGACGGACTGTGACCCTTAGAGGCCTTAGGGTCCCAGGCTCCAGGACCAGACCATGTGTGCACGAAGGGACCTGGTACACAGCTAGTGCACACAGATCTGCACACTGCACTGGCTCCAGCCCTGAAAGCTAAGTGCACGGCTATCCATGTGTAGTAGGTACGAGGCTCTTAATTTCGGCTTTACGGGCAAGGCAATAGCAGATATTGAGTGAATAGGGCCAAGTGTCTTCCTTAAGTGTCTGGAACGGGGACAGCTGAACACCTGCTGCCTTTGCATTTGCTGGAAGCCCTGCAATGCCCTCAGCATTTGGATTGATGCTCCTCATTGGACCCGCCTTCAGTTTGGTTTCAGGCACTTTCCAATAAGTGCATGAAGTGCTCTGGGGCTGAGGAGAGGCACTAAAGCAATCAATATGTGTTCATCACCATCAGAGCCATTCTGCGGCTGCCGTCCCCCAGGCCCAGCCCACTTGAGGCGCCTGCTCTCCCAGGCTGCTCTGTTGGTTTTGTGTTTCTTCAGGAAGGGCTGACCAGTTCTGTCTCAATAAGGATCAATATCACGTTATCAATGTATCACTATTACTGGGAGTGTTTTAGCTGTCTGGTGTTCCTATCTTTGAAAAGTGCTGTCCAGACGTTGAGACTGATAGTCTGGGGTCGTATGTTCACACTTTTCTCCGTTCATGGGGTTCTCAGGCAGGAGGCCTTCAAGTCTTCTGGGAGTTTGTAGTCTGGCAGGCCAAGGGTCAGCACGAAATCCTTAAGGGGACTTCAGGGATGGCTTCTTTATGCCGATTTTCCTTGGGACTCTTTTGGAGGAGAAAAATGGGCACTTCATCCCAGGGAGCTTCCATGAGTCCTTCCCATGTGAAACTTTACTTCATGCTGGCAGCACTTCACAGTTTGCCAAACTCCATACAGAGCCTGTCCATCGCCTTGGGAACTCACGACAATCCAGGATGGGGCAAAGCAGATGGTAGCCACCAGCCCACCTTAGAGATGAGAAACTGGAGGCTCTGGGGCTAAGCTCTGGTGCTGTGGGGCTGCGCCCGGCAACACTTGCTCCTGGCTTCTCTGGCCTGGCTTCTCTGGGCCACCCTACCGCACCTTCTGCAGCAGTGAGCTGGGGGACCCACGGGGCTGTGAACCTGCAGGCCTGCCACACCCTTGTCGGCAGCTCTGTGCACAGATTTTCTTTTCCCCTCCACTGTCTGCCACAGTGTGAGTGTCCAGTGGGAGGACAGGCCAGGCTGCTTTTGTCCTCACTTCATTTCCTTCCATATCGGGAGTTAAATGAATGTGAAAGCTTCCCACAGTGACCTCAAAGTTAACAGAACGTAACTTAGGATCTAGTGGCAAGGACCTTTCTACAGAATGAGTCGCGTGTTTAACACTGAGGAACATGCAGACCATGGGTCCCCTTGTCCATCTGCCCCAGTTGGCCATCTGTAGCCTGTCTGGTTTTTCACGGTTCTCTGAGTTCTGCCATCTCCATTCATGGGGTAAGAAATGTGCCCTGAAAGAAAAATAGGAGAATCTTACTTCAGGGAAAGTAAGTTCCAGAGAGATTGTGTGCCTTGACCAAAATTTCTGCTGTCCCTGTCCAGAGCACCTTACTGGCCCAACTATTTCTGGACAAAAGACATTTGCTTATGTGGGTAGAGGGATGCTGGCCTTCAGTGGTACCTGGTACAGCTTCATGGGGAGAAAATATAGCTCCCAGGGAAGGGCACAGATGTCTCTTCCATCTCTCCTGGGGTGACTGCACCCCTGTCTCCTGCCATTATGAGTCTATAAACTCAGGCCCCCATGCTTTTCCTCTCTCTGCTCTACTACCACGGTTTGGAGCATTCTCCCTGCCAAACCTTGTCACCCCTCTTCCTTGGGCTGCCATCTGCAATCTCACCCCCTGGGATTTAGGCCCACCTGGTGTCCAAATGGATAGACGGTGCACATACTGTGTTTAGGGCCTGCCATTGACTTCTGACCAAACTAGATTCTCATTATGGGGCACAGGACCCTGGGCATCCCGCTCCCTTCTCCCCAGCCCACTGTCTCCCCATGACATGACAACTAGCAGCCCCAAGTCCTTTCTTCTGGGTAGAGGGATAAAGCTAGATTCTTCCTGGAGGTTTCTCAGAATGGACAGTGTAGAGCAGGTTACCTGCAGGGTGGTGGGAGCCTGTGATTCCAGTAAGCACTCGGGCCTGGTGGGGCTTAATGAAGACAAAGGCAACTTCTGTAATGGGGGCTTCTTGGGAAACAACCCCCCTAAGTAATTGTCCAGACCCTAGTGACAGCAAATGTGCTCTCTGGCCGTTGTTCACTGCTCATTTGACCTTTGACCTCTGACTTCATGTGTGTGAACACCTGCCCATGGTCTGTGGCTTCACGAGGGCCTGGTTATGTGATGCTATTGACAAGACATTCATAAATATTTAATTTTCACATTAAAAATATGGGACCAAGTCACCATTAGCAGCTGACAATAAAAAGGGTTTCTCTGTTGATCATGGGGGCAAAAGAATACAAGGGCAGCTTTTGACTGGGTTAAATGACAGCAGTTTAAGTTGGAAAAATGTAAATTAGTGTTGTTTACAAGGTGGTTAGAGCTGAGACCTGTGGCTATGGTTCTAACACGGGGCTGTTGATTCCACTGGGCCTGCAAAGTACAGACCGTCTGTAGAAAACAAAATGGATGGTTTATTTATGTCCAGCACTATTAAGAATGGAGGAGAAAAGTTCAGCCCAGAATAAAAAGCTTAAATCTTGATTTTTTCCCCCTTCTTCTCAAAAAGAATGGATTCCTTGCATTGTAAATTATCTGGCCCTCATCCTTGTGTTGGCAGCTACTTCATGCTGGTTTGGACATTGCATAATCTTAAATATTGATTCTTGTTAGACGCACCTCCTCACCACCAAAAAAAAAAGTCAGAGAGCCACGTGCTCCCCGAGACTGCGTGTCCAGGAAATTGCCTTGGCTGTAGTTCACTTCTGATGCTTCCAGCCTCCCAACAGTGAGATTCATTCTGATTAGAAAAGTTCTAGAAGAAAAAGTAGAAGTTAGCACTGTTTTCCATCATAGCAAACCAGATCAACATGTCCCAGTGCTGATTCCTATGTGGTTCCCAGAGCTTTCTGAGCAGAGGAAACCAAACTGATCAAGGCTCATCAGTCCTTATCACCTCTCCCCAGTGAAACCCCCACACTGGACAGAAAGCAGCCCTGCTGATGGAGGCCCCTTGACACTGTGTGATGGGTGTATGTCCCTGCCCAGGGAACAGGCTCCCTACAAGGGCCATCACCCTAGAGACGCAGTTGTGCAGAGTGTGAAGTACTGGCAGTCTCCCCATAAGCCAAAGAAAGATGCTCTTTAGGGAGAAAAATATTTCCATAATGTAAAGCTATGTGGTGTGGTGTCTGCAGCTGTATCACTGAGTTCCCCAGGCATGAAGATAATTAAGGCTTGAGTTTGGGAGCGTGAAGACAATGGTGTCTGTGCACATCCGTTAGGGTTAAAAATGAGCCACTTTGCATCCTTCCTGAAGCACAGACCACTTAGTGCTGTGGAGGACAGCAGCGAACACCATGTAAAGGACATGCTTCCACTTCCCCAGCTCCAGCCCAAGGAGGGTGAGGCCACTTCTGTGACAAAAAAAAAAAAAAACCCAAATGGTATAAAGTACTTCTTTGGTTTGGTAACATGTAGTACAATTTCATGAGATGCAATTAATTTTTGTAGTCCTCCTTGGCTACCAGTTTCATTATCTGTTACCTAACCAGTCAACTTTGGTTACTTGCCAGTAGCATTGAAGGTAGATCTGTTGACTGATTGCTTCAGTTTGGTATTTGAGAGGCCTTCCTCCAAAAATCATCTGGCTAGTCCAGCTGTCATTTGAATGGCAGCAAAAAAACAAGACTACCTGAATAACAGTTATGTGTAAAAATAAGGCCAAGTGCTTCTTATATAGGGGGGACTTGTTTACCCTCTGGTGATGTCTTGCTGTGTTCGCAGTTTTTAGACGATGCCATCCCATGGAGCTTGTAATCTGAGCATAATGTGGAAGAGTGTGTGTTCATGGAAAGCTGACTGATTGTTCAAGATCCTGGGTTGATTAAGTTTGGTTCAGCTAAAAGCAAGCACCAAACCAGGGCCTTGGGGGTGTGTTAAATTACAGCTATCACTCTCTCAGTGGACACTCACTGTGGGCAAGGTTGTCAGCCTCTTGCCCAAAGCTGTGGTACCTCATGTAGTCTCCAACCTATGGTACTGGGCACAGGGGTCAGGATGGGCCAGTTCCACAGTGAGTTTCAGACCCATAAGCAAATCTCAGCCACCTAACCCAATGCTCATCCAGGCCCAGGAGGCTGCTAGAGAGAGGTGAAGTTATTATCAGATGTGGCACATCATGCATATGCCTTACTTCCTGTGGGGGATTAACTAATGGGCAACTGGTCGCACCCAGCTCAACTGAATCAGCATGGCGCTGGGTGTGGAGGGCCCACCTGAGGATTGTTGCCAGCAGCATAAAGGAGAACGGGAGGGGAAGGCGGTGCTGTTGATTCTCCTGGAGGACCTCGTCATGCCGGTTTTCCTGATATGAACTGAGCATTTCTCGTTGTCTGAGGAGCTTGGGTCCTCACTGTCACTGAAGGTGGCTGCTGTTTTCGGGGGAGCTCTGGTCCTTTCCTCAAGCATCACATCCAGGCTCCAGTACAGATCCCCCACCTTGCTGGCACAGATCATTCATCTTGCTGGTGCAGAATCTCTATCTTCCCACCATTGACCCAGTGCAGATCCTTGGTATAGACTTACATGAGACATTGTTGTGGGCACTAGATCTTTAGCGGGACCCATGGAAGACACTGTCATGGGCTCTAGGTCTTCAGCTGAACCGAAAGACTTTGCCATGGAGTCCAGGTCTTCGGCTGGATTCTTTGCATCTCTAGTGAGTGGACAGATAGCCTGCACTCTTCTGCATTTTACTTTATAAGTATTATTTAAAAAATCTTATAAATTGTCCTGTATTAAATCTGGTCCCTTACAAATCCTGACTACAACACTTCCAAGCAAGCCATCTCTGCTCTTGGAAATGGTCTCAGACTCTGCTATAGTCTGAATATTTTGGTTCCCCCAAATTCATATATTGAAACTTGACTCTGAAGGTGGTGGTTTCAGGAAGTGCAGCCTCTAGGAGGTGACTGGGTTGTGCCCTCCACAATGGCAACAGTGCTCCAATACAAGATGTCCCTAACCCCAACCTTGCCCCCACCACCATGCAAAGATGTGGAGAGAAGGCACTGTCTATGGATGCAGAGCCTCAGCAGACATCAATCTACCACTGCCTTAATCTTGGACTTCAGCCTCCAAAACTTAGAGATAGATTTCGGTTGTCTATAATCCCCTCAGTACATGAAGTTTTGTTAAAACAGCCCAATTGAAAATAATGACCTCTTTGGGCAGACTTGTGTTAACCTAGCCCTCCCCACGGGCCAGCTGTTTGTGCCACTGTAGCTGAAATGTGAACTTCTGCCAGAGTTCTGTTTTGTTGTTTCTCCCTTCCTGGAGGGGAAGATGATGTGTTGACTCTCCTGCAGAAGCTCCTGCTCCCCACTTTCCCTTCCCCTCTGCGCCTCCCCCCTCCTCTGCCTCCTTTTAATGTTTCATGTCATCTTCAAACCAAGAATGAAAGTTTTATTTGATGTCTTTTCTCTTCATATTTTTTATTAGTAAATGTTTATAGTACATAATGATTACAGAGTTCTGTTTAGAGGCCACCTCTTGCTGCTACCTTCTTATTTCTTCCTCCTCCTAGAATTCAAGGTAGCTGGCTTCCTACCCCCTCACTGGCAGGGGCAGGAGCTACCACAGGATGGATGCATGGGTCTCATTAACTCGGCTCCCTCCCACTCCCTCCATTTTCACAGTACAATCCAGTGGCCTCTAATGCTTGCACTGTCCCTTGGCATTTATAAAAAAGAAAAAATTCCTATCGGCAGTTTCTCAATGTCCGAGACTGTTGGTCTATTTGTGTGTTTTTAGGCTCTGTCTTCTGTTTCTGCGCCTGTCTCTGCTTCCGGATCCTGTGTTCCTCAGTAACTCTAGCAGGAGCCTGGTCATCACTAATGATTTACAACACCTGGGCTTTATAAGTTGCTCTATAACTTCCTCGTTAGAAACTTATTTTTGTCAAGGAGACGCTTTAGCCGCCCATAAAACCTGCCTTTGGAATAGAAATTCCTCTGAAACCCATTCAGACGCTTCATTTAATTTCTTTGCTTCTCTGTCTCTTTCTTAGTTTGCCCGCATGGATCAGACCTTGGCAGAAGGTAGTCTAAAGCTGCTGATGGCCCCAGAGAGGCAGCCTAACCCCATCCAGCACTTTCCAGGAGCGCAGCACTTTACCGTATACATGGCCTCTCACTTGTTCTTTGCAGCAGCCTCTGTGGTTGGCTGATTGTCCCCACGTAAGGGAAGAGAAGCCTGAGGGCTGTTGCTTTGTAAGATCTCTCTGCTCTGACTCAGGTCCTGTGACCCCAACTGTGGAGTCTTCTGTAGCCTGTAACTCACGTGTCCCAGCTCCTTAGGAAGGATGGGCTCATGGTCAGTCACCTGTAAGGGTCAGGAAGGAGGGACTGCAGAGCCTGGAAACGCTGATTTTCTTCTGATTTTATCTTTGTGCTAACTGCCTAACCCCCCCACACACACACATACCTTTTATTCTGGGGGAAGTTTCCCACAATTTGATGTAAGTCTGCCCCTCCAATGCCCTCTCAGTGCTAACATCGTCCCTGCTGCCCTTGTACTGAGTCTTGGCCAGAGGAAATTGGAAGTGGCCGGGTCAGGATCACCAACAAAGACCTTGTGCAAGAGCAGTTTGATATTTTGAGGTTTCTTCAAGACCCTGTTCTTCTGTAGACTTGGTACTACAGACTGAAAAGACTGTGGATTCAGGCCAGAGGAAATCGGATGTGACCTCACAGCATTAAGAGATGGAGCTGGACATTCCTCCTCTGCAAAACATGAACTTGGCTCTGCCCCTCTGGCTGACCATTGCAGCACTGATGGCTTTCTAGCACTGATCCTGCCAAACCGCCCAGAAGCAGTCGCTGGCCAGTACCTTGCCTGGAACAGCTGTGTGGATGTTGGCTTTGTCCCTATGTAGGAGGTGCTCCCTACATGTTATAAAATAAATCTGATGTCTGATGATCTCTGTCTCCCCTCAGGGCACCCAGCAGACCTTGGCACCTCTCAGGGTGTAGCAGCTTTTCTGCAAAACAGCACTGGACAAGGACAGTAGGGCCACTGCTCAGAGGCTGGAGGTGACACACCACTGAGTCCCCTTGGGCTTGCTCTAGACAGCCACAGAATGCTCCTTCAGGGCTGATTTCAGGGTTCCCTGCTTTCCCCTTGCTCTGGAACTTGGAACTTCCTGGGCTACAAGAAAAAAGATCCATGCCATGTATCAGTAAGCAACCAGAAAGGAGAGGTGTGCTCATGTGTTTGTGCTTCACTCAGCAAGCTTGCCTTTTGTCCCAGGGCCAGAGAGATCCAGAAATTTGAGAAGCAGCTTGGGTTGACACATGCAGCTGTCCCCACCCAGTCCATGCATTGAGAGAAGCGTTACCTTCTCTTTGAGGGATATTTTCCATGCTAATTTACTTTGGGGATGAGAAAACCCATATATTACCCTATCAGGTCACCCTGCACAGTGGTTACTAAATACACAGTTTTTCAGTGAGAAAACGAAGTATCTGTTCAGCACAAGAAGCAGAATCGCCCAAGGAGGAAGACTGTGGAAGAAGTCACAGCAGGCTCATTTTGGTCACTGTGGTGTGTCAGTGCCCGGATGCTGCCCTTGGCCTCAGCCCCAGTAGTGCGAGAGCTGCTGGGCTTTCCCTTACTGATTGGTACATCTTCTTTACATATTTCCAGATGTAAGTCCTGGAACACTGTGAATGTTTTATCCCAGTCTTTTTACTTTTTCCTTGTAGTATCCTTTGATGAGCAGAATTTTCAAATTTTTATGAAGCCAGATATATCTCACGCACATGCATGCATGTGTGTGTGTGTGTGTATCCTGTTTAAGAAATCTGTGCCTATCCTAATGTTGTGAAGATATTTTCCCAGGCTCTAATTTTTTAAAGAAGTGGTATGGTTTTAGTGTTTGTGGTTAGTTCTTAAATTTCAGGTTACTTTTTATCTGTATGGGGTAACACGAGTCAGGGATTTTTTTTTTTTTTTTTTTTTTTTGCTATTGAATTGTATTGGTTCCTTGTCAAAACTTAAGTGATTGTGTATAAGTGAGTGCTTTTATGCACTCTTCATTTTTTTCTCCACTCATCTTTTTGTCGTTAAACCAGCTTTTTGTTTTGTTTTGCTTTATTTTGTTTTTTTTTGACAGGTATAGTACTCTGGATTTTCTGTTTCATCTTGTGTCTGTTTTGGTAAACTGTGTTTCACAAAGAATCTGCTCATGGTGCGAAATTCATTAGCACATATGCTTTCCCAGTAACCTCTTAATATCCTTTTAATGTCCATGAGATCCATAGCAGTGTTTCCTTTTCCTCCTTCCTGGTGATTATTACTAGGGATTTATCAACTTTATTAATCTTTTTTTAAGAACCAGCTTTTGGACTCTGTTGATCCCTTATGAATTTTCCACATTGCTACTGGGACGTTGGCCCATTGTCGCTCTGTCTCTTCTTCCTGTGGTCCCCCAGCCCACAGAAGGACAGGCAGAGCTGGTTCACCTCTGGAGAGCCTCCCTGCTCAGGCAGCTCCAGCCCTGTGAGTCTGTCCTTCCTGCCCCAGCAAATGTTAAGAGTAGGGCCTGGAAGATGGTGGTTCTGCATCAACCTCAAATCCCAACATTTCTAAACATGTTGCCATCTTCTTTCCTGTTTCTTACAACAACCAAAGCCAGAATGTGCAAAACCTCCTCGATGTGGGGACTAGCAAGGTGTGTCCCTTACTGCAGGCTGGAAGGAACAGATACTCAATGTCTGTCTCTCAAGATCAACCTGCTCTCCAGACTCGGGACCTTTGCATGTGCTCTTCCCATTGCCTGCAAAACTCATCCATCTCAACTCTGCTTCACTACCTAATCAGTCACCAAATGGAACAAGAGTGTGATTTTTGGAAGGAAGCCTCGCTATTTCTCAGACCCCCTTATTCCTCCTGCTGGCCAAGGCCAAGGAACATGTTCTGATTCTGAAAGCACTGAGTACTTCTCCTGACAGCGCTTAGCACTACTGCCTTTAAATTTCTGCATAAGAAACAAACTCACTCACTGGGTTCCCCAATGGGAAGTCCCAGTATTTCAAAGAAGTCAACCACAATTATAAATTATGTACAGTATCAAACCATTGAAAATGATATGGAAATGCAAATGCATAAAAAGAGCTAAAAATTTCCTTTTAAAATTCTGAAAAAGGTTTGCCCTTCTAGGAATAAAAATATATTTTAAAAGACTACAGGAATTAACAATGGTGTCTGAGTAGAAATACCCAAAAAGGTCAGTAGAATGGAATTAAAACAGAAAAAAAGGAGTTTAGAAACTAATAATGTGGTATTTTAAGTCAGTGAAAAAGATGAGCTGAACTATTCAATCCATGGTCTGGGGATAATTTGCTCCCTGTCTGGAAAAAAATAAAATTAAATTTCTCCTCATATCAAACATAAAATTAAACTCTGGAGAGATTAAAGAACTAAAGGTTAAAACTATGAAAACTACCAAAGTGCTACAATAAAGTATAAGATAATTTTGTTTTTAAATCTCAGGATGAAGACGGTCATCTTACAGAGAGAACAGGAAGCCATAAAGGAGAAAGCAGACTTATTGAGCAGGGCGGGGGAGAAGGCCAGACAGAGTCCCTGGCTCAGGGGAGGTATTCACGAGAGGTACAAACGCAGAAGAGTGGCAGTCCTAAGACTCAGTGAGCCCCTCCAAATTCATAATAAAAAAGCAAACAACCCTGCTCTCAAAATGGGCTAACAAGACAAACAAACAGTTTGCAGAAAGCATGCAAACCATCCACTTGTAAGGGTGTTTTTAAGAGCACTTCTTCAGGTAAACTTTTGTTGCAGTAGAAGGCAGGTAGCACAAAGTTCAAAAACCCTAAGCATTCAGCCCTTTGGGATTTTACAAAGTGAACACCCCCAAATGATAATTCAGAGTGTTACCAGGGTCTCTCCTACCTCCTCCCAGTCACTACTGCCCCACCAGAGTAACTTCAGGGCTTGCTTTTCACACAATCAGTTTTGTCAATTTTTACTTTATAGAAATTGAAATCATATAGTGTGTTCTCTTTTGTATTAACCTTCTTTCAATACACTTTGTGATTGTGAGATTTATCTATGTCAATGCCTATAGTACAGTAATAAGGCATATTTATATACTATGAATATATAACAACTCTACTTACACATTTTACCATTGATGGACATGATTCCTGTTGGGAGCTATTAAAAACAGTGCTGATTTTAATTATTTTTATGTATTTTAGTGAGTACAGGACTCATTTCAATCAGATATACAACTGGCTGTGGAGATGCTAAGTCAATATGTAACCTCAGTTGAAAGGTTTCATAAAGTGGTTGTACCGAGTTCTACCCCAGCAGTGCGCGAGGTTTCCAGCTGACCCACATCTTCGTGCAAGGATGATATTGCCCATCGCGTCTTAGCTATGCTGGCAGAAGTATTGTGGTATCACTTTGTCATTTAGTTCTCATTTTCCTTGGGTTTACGCAGTTGAACATGTTTCTGATATTTTCTGACCATTTGGAGATGTGGCTTCTATTACTGGTTGTGAAAGTCTTTTTCGTGGCTATGCTTTTGTGACTGATAGGCAGGAGAACTTTATATTCTGGTACCTGTAAGTATCTTACAGATACTTTTCCCATTCAGTGGCTTGCTTTCCACTCTCTAGAATTTTGAAGAGCACACTTACTGAGTCTGATGGAGGCCAGTTTATCAATATGTTTTGTGATTAAAGTTCTTTCCTCTTTTTGTTTGTCTCTTTCCATCACAAGGCTATAAAGCTAAGCTCCTAAATATTTTCTTCTAAATATTTTATTGCTTTATCTTTAACATTTAGCTACAGGTAGTTCTAGAGTTGAAACTGAGTTTTGTATGTAGCATGAGGCACGAGTCGAGCCTTACTCAGTTGCCAGTTGACTCAGTGTCACTTGTTGGCCCAGTCTCACTTGTCATGTATAGGAGTGTTTCCTGGACTCTGTCTCATCCCACTGAACTGTCACTCTATCTACTTTGTTTAATTACTATTTAATTACTTTAATTATGAAGTTTTGCTATCTAAGGCATTAGTTTGATTCCTCTTCAAGATTGTATTCACTGCCCTTAGCCCTTTGCATGTCCATGTAAATTTTAGACTCAGCTCATCAATTTCTACCTATGTAAATCTGATGACATTTTGATTATGATTGTGTTTAATCTATTCGTCAATTAGGGATATACGTAGATCTTTACAATGTGGAGTTTTCTAGTCCATGAACATGGTATATCCTTCCAAGTATTTAGATTTCAAATTTTTTCCTCAAGTGTGTTTTATGATTTTCACTCTATCAAGTGTTAATAACTTCAATTTATTTCTAAATTGAATGTGAATTTTGCAGTCACTGTAAGTGGTATCTTTTTAAATGCTCTAAAGTTTTCATTTTCTACTTGTTACTATAGTATGGATATAAATAGTAAAGAATATAATTTTTTTCAAATAAAAAACTTGTCCAAAAAATATACTTTCATCCATATAGTCAATTATCTCACAGCGACCAGAAAGAATAGATGCATCCACACATTCTGCCAGGGGAAGACTACTGGAAGAAGCATAATGACAATTGTATAAAAATCATGATTGGTCTTACGGTTTTAACACTATATGTAAATGTCTATCTGTTCATAAAGTCCTTCAAACAAGGTCAGGGAAGATTGACAGCCCATTGATAGCGGTACGTATCTGCCTAGGATTTAGCCAGAGCAGGGATGAGGAGGATTAACCTTTTCCTCCAAATACATGTTTATTGCTTTCACTTTTATCATAAGCCTGGATTACAAGAAAATGAGGAGAAAAAATAGATTCTCATCTGTTAAGGCCTGTCTTTCTTTTGTCTCAGGATCTGGCCCACCCTGAGGCTGACACTATTGCTCCTACTGGATCCCAGATTCTGGCACTATGATCCTCTGTTGAGATTCAGGTCTGTGTCAGGAGCTCTTTATGCAGTGCTATCACTTTGGAGAGTATGTATTGTAAACCAACACAAAACAGCTCTATGGAGCAGAGCCATGCAAGATCATGAAAAAAACTGGGTGATGGGGGTGCTTGTTGTTGTTGTCATTGTTGTCATTGTTAGAGACTGGAATCGAGGGCCTTGCATACTGTACCACTGAGTTACATCCCCAGCTCCAACAGCTGGACTCTTAATGGGCCAGCATGGTGAGACATCAAACAAACACATGTTCTGAGCCCAGCAGCAACCAGAGAGAAGCCCTTTGTGGTGTGTTCCACAGAGGACCAAGGACAGTCCTGGAAGAGCCAAGACTGGGAATAGTGGTACCAAAGTGGGCCAGGGCCCTGGAGGGACACTGGACATGTGTTGTGCTAGGCAGTTATGACTTCCACTTTGGTGGCCTCAAGACAGATGTCGAGTAGGGTCTGCAAAACCACATTCTCCTGCGAAGATGAGTGGGTTCCACGTAGCAGCTGAGGCTGAGCCCTTGCACACACGCCAAGGAGCACCAAACCTTCAAGGGAACATCATGAAAAATATGCTCATTGTTCTACACTTCAATAAAACCATAAGCCTTTTTGATTTTTGTAACAGGTTGATGGAGATCATCACAGGCCATACAACCCACCCATTTCGTGTCCAATTTAATGGTTGATAAAAATCACAGTTGATTTTAGAATATTTTCATCAGTTCAAGGAAGACCAGCACCATTTTGCTAACATCTTGTATTTGTATTACCCATGATCCCCATCCCTAAGCAACGATCAACCCACTTTCTGTCTGTACAGAGCATCTGTTTTAGATATTTCATATAAATGGAAACAGTGTGTGTGTGTGTGTGTGTGTGTGTACTGACTGAGTTTTTTCACATAATGTTTTTTCACATAATGTTTAGAGGTTCATCTACATGTTGGCATGCTTTAGTACATCTTTTTATGGTAAGAGTCTATTCCATAGATAAGCTGCATTTTAAAAATTCATTCATAATGGACACTTGGGTTGTCTCTACCTCTTGACTACCTCTTGAATGTGAATGTGTGTTTTTCACTTCTCTTCAGTATTTACCCAGGACTAGAAATACTGTGGTGTGTGGTAGCTCTGTGAACCATGTAAGAAATTACTAGGGCATTTCCCAAGGTGTCTACACCATTCCAGTCTCAACAGCAGTGTATGAGAGCTCTGATTTGCCCACATCCTCATCAGCCAACCAGGAGTCTGACCTTCATTTTGGTGACCTCGAGGTAGAGGTCAAGTGTTGTTATTGTCTTTTTTATTAAAATGGCCCTACAGACTGTGAAGTGATACTTTATTGTGTTTTTGACTTGCATTTTCCTGGTGATTAATTATGTTGGGTATCTTTTCATGTGGTGGCTGGGAATCTTCTTTGAAGGCATGTTTATTTGGATCATTTGACCATTTTTAATCAGTTACTAGCTTTTTATTATTGGTTTGCAAAAGTTCTTTGTATATTTTTTATATAAGTCCCTTACCAGATATGTGATATGCAAATAGATTTTCCCATTCTGTGGATGGTCTTTTCACTTTTTGATAGTATCTTTTTTATGTTAAAGAGAATAAAATCAAACAAAATAAAATAGAATAAAGTCAATCAAAACAGACTAGTATAAGTGACACAAGACTTTAAAACAATAGGAAATCAACAATGGTTGCTATAATGCCTCTTGTTGTCTTCAAAATAGCTGCCCATAACTTCAGAAATAGTAAAAATCAAGCAAAACATAATAGAATAGAGCCAAGAAAAACAAAACAATGAATGCAATAAAGGACTTCAAAACAAGATAAGAGTAAATCCAAAATGGGTACCATAATATATCTTGTTAGCTTTGAAATAGCCACCCGTGCCATCAGATATAATAAAATCAAATAAAACAAAACAGAATGAAACCCAACCAAACAAAGCAATGAAAATGATATAGGACTTCAAAACAAGAAAATAGGGAATTAACAATGACTACACCTTCAGAAGGAGATCCCCATAGATGCTGTGTCGTGCATTGTTATCCTCTAAATATGTGGTCAGACTACCAACTTCAGGCCTGCAAAGTCAAGGAAACACTAAGCACTACAAGCATTAAGTTGTATTTTACCTCCATAGCTATCATTACAGCCTGTGTTTCTCCAGACTAGCTGATCACTTATGGCGGGAGTGGGGATATAGGGTAGGCTCTTCTTGTTTCCCAGCTCGCTCACTGGAAGGGGCTGGCATCTGGCTCTCCTCCTAGCTGCCTGCACATGGCGCTGATTTGCAGGGAGGACTTGCTGCCTGTTGACTTCATGTTCTTCTCCCCCAAAGTCTCCAGTGGCATTGACTCACCGGAAAACGCTGGTGTTTGGCTGTCCCCTCAGTGGCCCACACATGGCTAATAGTATCTTTTGAAGCATGGGAATTTCTAATTTTGACTAAGTCCAATTTTTTTTCTTTTGTGGCTCATGCTTTTGGTATCACATCTGAAATTTTTATCATGCCCATTGTGTCAAATATAGTTGCCATAGTTGCCAAATTTGTGTCACATCTATTGTCAAATGTGATATCATAAAGAGAACCTGTGTTTCCTTGGGAATTTTATACTTTGTACTCTTTATGTAGTATAAGAGAGCAATTTTTTTTTTTTTGGCTCATGATTATCCAATTACTCTAGCACCATTTGTTGAACCAAGTATTCTTTTCTTTTCTTTTTCTTTCTTTTTTTGGTACCAGGGATCGAACTCACAACCTCATGCTTGCTAGGCAGGCACTTAAAAGTATTCTTTTCTTATTGAATGGTGTTGGCACCCTTAATGAACATCTGTTTCCTGTAGACATTTAGTGTATTTCTGCATGGTATTGCACTGACCTATATGTCTATCCATACGTCTTGTTGATTTGTTTTGGTTTTTTGTGGTATTGGGGATAGAACTCAGGGCCTTCACACTGAGCTACATCCCTAATCCTTTATTTTTTACTTTAATTTTGAGGTGGTTTGTCAAGTCATTAAGTTACTCAGGCTGGGCTTGAACTTGCAATCATCCTGCCTCAGCTTCCCAGAGTGCTGGGGTTATAAGCATGCACTATTGCACATGGATGTCTGCAACAGATTTTGATATCAGAAAGTTAGAATCCCCTAGGTTTTTTTTATTTTTCCAACATTACTTTGATTATTCTGTATCTGGTACAATACCATATGGCTTACAGAACCAGCTTGTCAATTTCTATGAAGAAGCCGGCTGTGATTCTGAAAGGGCTCATACTGAATCTGCCCTTAGCTTGAATAGTGCTGCCGCCCTATTAGCATTGCCTGCAATCTACGAACATGGTATGTTCTCCATTTATTTAGTTCTTTAATTTCTTGCAACAACAAACTACAGGAAATTTTGGAAGTGTTTCGAGGGCATCAGAACAGCTTTCTTTGAAGATAACCCACTCTTATCAGTGCCCTGGGAGAGACGCTTCAATGTGCAGAGTCTGTCCTCTGTCCAAGGCAGGTTGCAGCAGGAATGGACACATCCCAAGTCGGGGGAAGGGAGTTGGGTTGGGTTTTATCATTCCCTCTGGACCCTCCATCCTCCCTCCACAAGCCTACCTAGATAGATTGGTCTCATCACTGTAGCATGGTGAACAGTATTTTGGGGAACATAACCCTGTTTGTCTATTTTGCAAAAACTTGGAAAATGTGGATGTAATATGTAAACCTTCTCTCTAGAAATTTGCAAATTGGAATTGTGGGCACAGTACATTGGTGCTTGTCTAACTTGATTTTATGTTTTGTAGTAACTGTTACAGTTATCTTTTCTCTCTCTACTGACAGCCATCACCATTCCAGTGCTGGGTTCTGCCAGACCCCAGCAGTGATGTGGGGCATTAAGGAACTTGACCCTGTCACAGTAGAAACATGCACTTTGGGTTCAGTGCCACCTAATGAGCCAGGTGCACCAATGCTCTGTGGCTCCTGGGAATGGTCTCATGGGGCAGCTTAGTAGGAGACACCTGTGGCCCCTTCTGACTCTTTGTTTCTTTTTCTGCCAACACTTGTGATTTTGTTGTTCCTCATTCTAATTTTGCCACCAAAATCATGGGTCCTGTTTTCCTCTTCCTTATCCCATTATCCCCACTGTCATCTTGCTGTCACTAACAGAAACTAACTTGGACCAAACCTCCCTGTGTGCTGGAGTCCAGTCCCTCGGGCTCTACCTCAGCCTCCTACTCCCGTACTGTGGGACCACCCCACACTGCAGACCCTGAATGGGTCCAAGGCCACCTGCATACATGGCACCCAGCTCCCACTAGCTCAACACGTGGGCCATGTATTGACCTGAGGAAACAGTTGGAAAAGCACAGGGAACCAAAGCTTCAGAGGCCTCTTAGTGGTTGCAAAGACCAAAGGAAAAATGAGTCTCTCTGCCTTGTTTTGGGAGTGTGAGTGTATGACCTAGGTTGTGTCCTGAAGCGAGGCCCTCCTGTAACCCTTGATCTCAGGCAGGACAAGCTGCTGTCCTGTCTGCTTTCCAAGTGGTCTAAGCAGACTCAGGCCAAGTTCCTTGAGAGATTGGCTGGGATCTTCCCCAGAAAGTATGCTCTCTCTGCCCTTCTCTCCAGATTCTTTCTCTCTTTTAATTCCTAAGGTTACCTGAAACTCCCCTCAGTGAAAAGGCTGTAGAGTTTGAAAATTAGAGACTTTATTGGGCACCCATGACCCTGGGCTGGTCACCTCACCTTTCTGAGCTGCAGTCTCATGGCTGAGCATAGAGCCTCAGCCTACCTGGGGCAAATGGAGCGAGGTGAGTGGGCAAAGGTCTGCAATCCACAAGGGCTACAAAAGTGGGTATTTGCTGTTGGAGTGTGTCGGGATGCTTTAGTGTCTGCTTGTTTTAGGGATGACAATTTTAAAAGGTGATCTCCCAGAAATTGTAAGCCAGAAATGGTGTTTACTTTCTCCTGAAGTAGTGTTTACCCTGTCCATTGTGTCCCTAGCCCCAGTCTTTCCAAGAGTAACCAAAAGCCCTTCCAGACCCACACTAAGTCTCAGCCACTGGGTGGACCCTTTCTTGGCTGTTAATTTGTGACTTGGCAACTCCAACAGAGGGGCGAGAAAGTGCAGAGGTCACAGCCATGTATGACTCCTCCAGGACCTCAGGTCCACACAGGGTGCCCAGGAGACCCTCCAGGAGGTAAGACAGTTCTGAGGAGAGCCCACCACCACCGCCTGGTGTAGGGCAGACTCTTCCCTGAACCCCTGGGCTTCATTCAGCCGACTTGGGGCAGGGAGGCTAAGGGGGAGTGGGCCAGGCTTTTCTCCTTGCCAGAGTGCTGAGGTCTTGGCGTGTGGGGACTGGGTACCTGCACTTCTGCATCCTGCATAGCAGGAAGCCATGCTTTGGTGCAGATTGGAGGCAGAGATGAATGGAGACCAAACCAAGTGTACTAGAAACCCCAGGAGAATGTGTCTCTGCAAACCACCGAAGGATCCCTAAGTGCAAAGCAGACTAGGAACCACTGTGAGTCTTGCTAAGGGTGACATCTCCAGGTTATTAAACTGTGGCTGGACTCACAGTGCATTAATCCCATTGTCACCATGGGTTCAGCCTGCAGGGAGTGTGCTAGGCAGTCAGCCATGCATGGGTCTGTACCAGCTCCACAGCACCATCTCCTCCACCAAGGATGCCTGCTCCTTTCATCCCTGGGCCAGGGGCAGAGGGTGGGGTGGGAGCTGTGTCCCAGCCCCAGAGCAGGCCACTTGCTCCCTATGAAACCTGCGGCTCTACACTGGAACATGACAAATGACCAAAAAAATCAATTTGTAATCTGATTGGAGGTTTTTGATTTCCTCCGATGAGTTTAAATTTCATTAAAAGCAACCTTATTCCAACATAAAAGGAATCCTTAAAGGGTAAAACAGGGGATTGTCTCACAGAGTATAAAGCATCCCAACTCTTTTGTGTGATTTATTCATGGCATTAATTGTGAGGGCCAACCGGTGGTGTCTGTTGGCAGCTGTGCCGTTATCAGGGCCTGGGATCGGCCTGGCGAGCTCAGAGCACAAGGACTCACATTCAAAAATCACTCTTTGGCATATTGACACTTCAGTTATCAACAACCCTTTTTATCTGCGGGGAGGGAGCTCGTGGGGCCAGAATAAGCTACAAATCACCACTGTGGCCACCTCTCTGCATTCTCTTAATTGTATGTATTCTCTTGGAAAAAATGATCATCATGGCCTCTTGTCTTGATGAGAAATTGACATTTTCTGAGGACTTCGTTGGGCGCTCCAAGCAGGGAGATAAGGAGTGGAGTTGTTTTAAAGGAGGGCAGCCTTTCTTTCCTTTCAGGGGCCTCTTTATTGCTCCCGTTGACCCACTTGATGAGTATGGATTTCACGAGGTCTTTTTCAGCATTTGAACTATAAAAGGTTCAGAATGACACCACCCCTTATAGACAAAAGATAACCTTGCCCTTTGAATATATTGATTCTTTATTAACTAGGCTGTTTAATGCAATGAAATGAGGCATTAGATTGAAGCCCATTTCAAGTGCTTTGAATAATCTTTAAAAGCTTGAAAGACCTTAAAAGGCAGCCTGACAATAATTGGCATACATTTTGAGAGAATGCAGTTCTGACTTATGATTTGAAACACAAACATGAAATAACTTCCCTCTCCTGGGTCACAGGGCCTTACTAGGCCAGCCTTGAGGAGCAGGCATTCCTGGTACCAGCTCGGTGGGAAGGAGCTGGTGGGTCAGGTCCGCAGCACCTTCCGCAGCTGGAGCCCCAAGCTACTTGGGAAGCAGCCTGCAGAGTGTGGGCAGTGGGCAGTGGGCTGTCTGGACTGGAACCCCATGGGCCTTTCTCTACTGTCTTCTTAAGGCTGGAATGAGAACACAGAAAAATCTGATTGTCATTGAGAGGAGAAAAAGGTATTCACAAGTTTCTTTCTGTTTTGAATAATTGTTTCCTGTTTTGCTCAGCAGAACAAGTAATTAAGATGACATTTGTGAGTACTAATTTAGATCACACTTATGTGGATGTGTTACAGAGCTGCAAGCCAAAACATGCAAACCCAACCTTTCACTGAGGAGAAAATGGAAAATACTGAGTGAGACGAAGTGGGAGGGAGGCAAATGAGCAAGAGCCGTGTAAATCAGAACCCGCACGCTGGCTGGCTGACCTCGTTTGAGTTGATGCACTGGGTTCTGCCCACACAGGACCACAGTGACTGATACAGGACCTGGGGCCAGGCATGCTGTGGCAGTAGACATGAACAGTGATGGCGTCCCTCAGGGGAGACCCCAGCCAGCACTGGCATCTGGGTGCCCCAGCATCTGCCCACATGCCTAGACCCCTTGATGGGCTCTCCTGGGTCTGGTTTTTGCCCAAGCAGGACACAGCAATGGAGATGGAGGGGGCAGCTGCTGGGGGAACCAGAGAGGTGGCACTCTTCCTGCAAGTCCTTCCAGGGTAGGGCATCAGGCCCAGTGAGCCTCAGGGTTGTGTGAGTTTTCAAAAACCAGAAGTGGAACAGCAAACTGTGGCATTCCAGTGCTTCTGTGGTCCACAAGGCTGAGACACAGAAATGCCCCAGACCTGCAAGGGTGAAGACAGAATATGTCGAGATGGCTCCTCTAGGGATCAGATGCGTCTGAGGAATTATCCTCCGAGTTTCTCCGTGCAGTTGGATGACAGAGGTTGGTAACTGGCAGGTTCTGGGAAGGATCATTTTGATCTTGGCTAAGACGCAGCTCGGGAGCCCAGGATGTACAAATGAAACCCCCAACGGGACTCTGGCATGTGCTCAGTCATTTTAATAATCAAAAACAGATAAAATTACCAAAAGTGAAATTCACAGACAAGAAATACTTTAATTAAATATTGTGTAAAATGAACATTTTATACAGTTAAATATCTGAAAAAATGTACAGATAAAACAATCTTATTGTAGGGTCTTTGACAGCAAAATCTACCATTTAGTGAAGCGCTCAATTTGGAGACAATGAAGCGAAGAGGGAGTCAACTAATCAACCTACAACAAACCAGTGCGGGATGAGGACACTTGCAGACGTTCCCGACATGTGCACGTGAGCTCTTTTCAGATCAAACCCTTACTTACACGAAATGAAACGGAGGCAATTTAGTTCCAAAGTGACTTCTCAGGCTTTTCCACGTAGCTAAGCCTTGTCAGCTGTCACAGAGCCAGAGTATAACCTGCTGACCGCTGGGGATATTCCCTTTGTTTATTTTATTGAGTCCACTGAATGAACACTCAGTGTTGTGCATTGTTGTTTATTTTCATCCAAGTATTTTAAAGTCCCTCCTCTTTGTTTTAAATTTGATTTCTGCTGCAATTTGCAAAATGCTTGCTGTGCTGCTATACCTGCAAAGCATTTAGTGCAAGGGTTGGGGGAAGGCCGGAGCCTTTTGGTCTCAATGTGGGTTGGCACAAATAGGCACCATGTCTGAAGGAGGTCATTCCAGTTTAGAAAGTATGAGACAGTACTGTGGGATCTGATCACAAAACTGTGCTGTTTACAAAAGAAAAAAAAAATGAAAACCCAGCAGTGATTTTGGTTGCCCCTGAAATCTCTCTGAACCAAGGTGGGCTGGGGAGGATGTGGCAGGCAGCAGAGACAGACCCAGAAAGGAGCGACCTACAGATGGAGGTTTGTGCTTTTGTGTTTGTGTCTGTGTGTGCATTGTACGTTGTAAATCTCCAAAAGAAATATTGATTAACGATTGTGGTGTAAGCCTGTGATAAAACAGCACAGAAGTTCTTTAAAGAAGTCCACTTTTAAGGCATCAGAGAAGTTAATGTGGCAAACATTTTAATTAAAACATCAGAAGTAGATTTCATTTTAAATTTTAGGCCTCTGAATTTTTCCAGTAAACACAGTTCAGCTATGTGGCAAAGTCATGGGTGGCAGCTAAAATGACTTTTTTACAGTCTACAAAAAATAAAATAAGGACACAGCCCCAGACGGTGTCGCCTCTCTGCGGCCACTCCACATGCACAGAATCTAAGATTGGTTGCGGCCGGCTGGGTGGCACCGTTTTGTTTTGACTATACAACAAACTTTTTTTTTCAAAAGTATTTGTTCAGATAACTTAAAAATAATACAAAAATAAACAATGAATTTGACTTTTCTTCAAAATAATAAAAAAAAGAATGGAAGTCTGAACAATAGCAAATGTTTGAAGTACAAATGAAATGTAAGAACATCGGTTCATTTTAATGGAACAGATCAAAGAGACAGTTCTTGGCTTATGTTCTTCCCTGTGTCACAACACCGGGCCATGATCAAAAACCAATACAGACAAGAAAATGAAAAAGGCAGGAAAAGCAATGTACAAAATTTCAAAGATAAATACAATATTTATAATTGATATGTTACAAAATAAAGTCCCGTAGCAACTGCAAGTGTTCATGGGAAAGTAAGTGTTGGATGAAGACCATTTTATCCCTTATAGATACATAAGGAATAAAACTTGTTTTTCTAAATATTTAAGTGGATCTGAAAAAAATTCAAGACAAGTGTATAAATATTTAGCTACAACTTTGGCAAAATCACAAAAGTCTACAATTTTATAACCACATACAAAACACATTTAGGGAAGAAGGATCTAGAAGTCAAAAAGACAATTTCTTGTACAAGAAACATAGACCTCACAGTAGCCTAAGAATGCAATAGTATACAGTGCTAGCAAAAGTTGAAAAAATGTTGCAGGTCGCGCTTGCTTAACAGGAAGCTCTAGCAGTGGGAGAATATTGGAACCAACAGACAGTAGCATTTTTTTCTCTGTCAGTGTGCTTGTTGAAGGCAAGAGAATTCAATATCAAAGTTACAATTTCTAACTACAATAAGTTACAAAGTTTCGTTTCATTAAGATGAAGTTAAGCAATGATAAACCCTCCCTCCCTCCCTGCCACCCCAAATTCTCCTAACCATATAGTCATCCTTTGTTCCAGTTTGATGGCTCATACCTCCTTGGCCCCCTTTTTTTCACCACAAAAAAATATTTCACATTATAGAGATACACAACCATTGTGAATCTAAAGTATGAGTACAGAAAAATGTTGGGAGGCATTTTTCCTCAGTGTTTCATGGTCATCAAAATGGTGCATTCACGAAGTTTCTCCCCACACAGATAGCACGTACTAGACAGCCAAGACGGAGTCAGAAACTTTATACAAAATAGGCGTTGCTTTGTTTTCCTTAATCTTCAGGACTGAGAAATGTGAAAATATGAGAAAAGTTCAGTCAATAAAATGGAATTGTTCATGAAGGAGTGGGCTGTTTGCATGTTGATTCTTAATAGTTTAAATAAAATCTTTAAACAAAGTCTTTTGTAGCATCTCAATTGCTGCTGATACTGTGGAAGGTATCGTTCCCATCAGCGTGTCCTAACACTACACGTGTCCCCTGAAGTCCGGCCTTGGGTGCTGGGTGCTGCGGAAGGTAGACAAGAGTCCCTCACATGGGTGGGACTACCAGCCCAGACATAGCTGCAACAGAGAAGGGGACAGCAGTTAGTGGCGGCCACACGCACACACTCCCTAACACGGGCCAGGACTCGCCCCTCTCAGGCTTCACTCACTGAGGAGGTGGGATTTGCACAATCCTCCACTAACCAGCCTCGGGCGTGCTGGGTAATCTACTTCGTGACATAGGGGTGTGTGGGCGACAGTCCCCCACAGGCAGCCCTCCTCAAAGACCTTCTCTGCCAAGGGGGAAAAGATTCTGACACTCTCGTGTGCAAGACAAAGCCTGCCACTTAGCACACGCCCTCAGCATTTTGTTCAAAGCAAACAGAGGCCCAGATTTCCCAGAGGGCTCCTCTGTCAAGAGGTGGGAACCAGCCTGGTCACTTCTGTGAAGCTCCCCTCATTACCATTTGTCCTTAACTGCAAACCCAGCTCCCTCCATGTCCCACTCTGCCTTCAGGCCCGGAGCTGACTGCCTGCCTGTTGCCTGTCCTACAGCGTAATGGTGAGTCAGGGGCTCTCAGATCAAAGCCACTGGTGGCCCACCTGTCCTGGAATCTCAAGGCCAAGGGCCACACAGAGACACAGGCACAGCCCCACCTCAGGGAGCGCTCAGTCTTCTCAGAATAAAGAGAAACTATGCACTAAGTGCCAAGTACAGCTGAAGCTTTGGAGTGAACTGGTACGAATGTAATTTAAAATCTTTTAACTCTGGTGTTGTTTAATTTTTGTCAGAATGATAGTTCTCATTAATTGATGTACAACATATTAATACATTTGTTCATGTGGTGATGTGAGCTTCAATTTCTCAGTTCATTAATTTCAACAATATTAATTTATCTCCGACTCACCGTTACAACTTTATGGTTTGGAAGGGCCTGTGCCTGTACACGCCGCTCATGTGATACCATCTCTCAGTCGGCCTTGGCACTGTGCCATAGACAGGGCCCTGGCACCTTACCACTCGCCTGCTAAGCAGTCCTGGCTTGGTGCCCGCTGATGGCCCAGAGGCCAGTCGGCGGCGCAGGGGCCTGGGCTTCCCTTCAGACACTGACAGGTGTTGTGAAGACAATTATTTCAAATCACTGATACCTTTCCAGTTCCTTTTTTGAGCATTAGTTCATCAAAGTGAAATATGCCACCGACTTCACAAAAGGGCCAGTTTGTCTTCTCCACGGCTACGTCCTCAGCACCCAGCAGAGAGCCTGGCACATAGTAGGCGCTCAGTAAATACTGGTTGAATGGATTCATTTTTTTAAAGGAGTAACTGGATTTGATTTTCACCGGGAGGAGCATATACCAAAGGTGGTGTCTGAAAGAGGCCAGATGACGGCCACTTAATTCAAGTGCCTGTGGGCCTCAGTGCATCCCAGAGAACCACGCGCAAGCTCACGAGGCCCAGGTATACCCATGTGGCTTTGCCTGCTGCACACGCCAGGGGCCGCACACAGCCTGCACTGCGCAGGGGGGTAGGTACGGGGTGCCTGCTCCACATGGCCCCATATATGGACAGCTGTGTCCAAGCAGTGCCCCCCATACCCTTGGGCCAGCCCTTCTGCCCCTGCATCGAAGGAGATCAGTTAGAAAACTCAACTCCTGTCCATAGACGGGGTACAGCCCAGCACCGGTGCACAGATAGCTCTGGGTCTGGACCTTTATAAGGGACAAGAGGGCCTCGTGGACTTGTGGTCCATTAGGCAAGGTTGAGAAGGAAGGCACAGTCTCAGAACAATGAGAGCAGCCTGATGCTGAGATGGGTTTCCCGGGGCACTGCGAGCCCAGGAGCCATGGGCAGGGATACACCCCGCATCAAGGAGGGCCAGGCCTGGGCAAAGGCCCGCTTGCCAAAGGGACTAAAAATCATCAAGGCTGTGTTCGGCACAATCCCGTTTTCTCTCACGTGGTTCCATCCCTTAGGGTACAGGGTGCTTTACTGTGAGCACACTAGGTTATGCTGGAAGGATGAGCTGAACAAAAAGGTATGAGCAAGAATCTGGTACTTGTTGGGGCTCAATGAGGGGGCATCCTTCCATGAGTACAGGGCTAGGTAACTATGGACCCGTGGAGCGCATGCAGTGCACGGCCAAGTGAGGAGTCTGAAAATGGCCCAGGGGAGGCCCAAGCGCCCACCCCATGCCCCTCTCACCTTGCAGTCCGTTCCCGTTGGCGCTGGTGCAGGAAGGAGGAGGCGAGGCTTGGGGCCGGACCACGGGCGCGAAGGCGCTCTTCTGTTTCACTGCGGAGATGACATTGGCAGGTGAGAATGAGAAAATGCCGTGTGTGCTGCTACAGTTTGAAGGGAGGGTGACCGAAGAGGCTGCCATGGTGGGGCTGGACGGCACTACTGCAACAAAGCAAACATGGTCAGCGCGCGCGGGCCGTGGAGCAGCGCCACGGCGAGAGCACTGAGGGCCTCGCCTTGCACGGGGTTGGGGGGGTGCCACAAAAACAAGACACGACATGCTTCTGGCTTGGCCACTCTCTGGATAACAGGCAAACGCTTTGTGTTGGGCTTTCTCTTCCAATTGAACAGCCCCATTTTGTTCTGATTTTTGTTTTGGTTGCCAATAAGATGGCATTGGGGCCCATTTTGGGTCAATTTGTGGTTGCCATTGGGACACCCAGCCTCTGGGGCCACCCTTCCTTTTATCCAGTAGCTCACATCACAGAACATCCAAGCAATGCACACACTCGACTTTGTAGTGATTATGAATCTGCGTGATGACGTGTGACAAAAACAGACACTTACTGCCGTAGGGAGAGTTAGCGGAGGAGCCATTAAGAAATCCAGGCGAGCCAGGGACCCCTAGATTGGCCATGGCGCCACTTCCATATCCATTCATGCTAGTGCTGACTGTGTTGTAATTGGACTGCTGGGGAGTACTGCTGGGGACGTATCCTCGCGGGGACACGCTGCTTGTATTGCGACTGTAGCCGACTGTTAAAATGCCCCCCCGGCCAAAAATAATGTTATTATCAGCGACAGACACTTGGGGGGGGGGGGTTTCCCCGAGAATCTATATCATATATTAAACACTTTTAATTGACCTTATGCTCCTTCTCGCCCTGGTGCCTCTAGCCAGCTCAGATAACCTTACTATGCCAACCCTACTGCGGCGTCTCTTTGGGGAGCCCCATTCTGTCTCTGGTGGCTTCGACAGCCAGCCAAAGCACACTTCGATCTAACCATCAGTTGCTTGCGCATTTCCCTTTAGCAGCAATTGTCAACAGCTCGGATGCCTGACCTGTCCCCCCACTCTGAACTTTCTGCCTCTTCAGGCCTGCAAATGCCATGGCTGACAGGGGAGCTTGCTTGTGGCCATAACTTCCCTGAAAGGCTGTTTTGGAGTCTTCGTTTTTACAGCTGCTACTTCTGTAAGAGGGTGAGGTGGGCACCGAAATCATCTTCCCTGCCACAGGAACACGGGTGAGCAAACCAGCAGTACAGTGGAGGTGGGTTTGAGATTACTGTCTGCTCAAAGGACACATGACAGTGAGCTCAGCAGGCCTGGGACACTGTGCTGTGAGATGAGGCTCAGGGTGGGAAAATGGGACTTCTTTCCATGGAGTTGATCCAGACTTAGAACCCACATTCTACCTGGGCAGCATATCCGAGAAGACTTCCACTGGCTTCCTACACCAGCCCAGCTTTCTTGAGAAAGGCAGTCATCAGTAAACTAAGGGACACTCCTAGCATTACCAGGGAGCCGAGTGGCAGCCCACAGAGCTGCTGTCACTAGTACTGTATTTTCTGAGCCTTCTCCACCTGGCACTGCTGGAGGATGTGTGGCAAAGTCTTCCCTGGGAGAAGGAACCAGCCAAGCCGGAGGGCATGGGATGCAAACAACATTCCCCAGCTGGCCCCCACCACTTCCAACTGTAGCTAAGGCCCCCACCAGCCTGAGGGAGGTCTGGGGAAGGGAAAGTCCCATGCAGGGGCCTACCTTGGTCATTGGCTTGCGATGTCTCCGACACATTGACGGCTAGCTGGCTGCTAAAGGAGTTCACGCCCATCATGCCGGTGTGTGCTGGAGTGTTGCCGAGGGTGGGTATCTGGTTGTGATTGCGGGGGACACTGTACAATGCCTCAGCAATGTCAGCTGCTCGTTTCAGGATGATCTCCTAGAGCGGGGACACAGGAAAGCCCGTTACCCAAAGCCAGGCTTTGGGCCATGACCCAGCCTGGCCCTCTCCACTTGCATTACTGGGACACATGGTAGTATTTCATTGTCTCTCTGCCTAGATGTGACAAAAACTTACTTAAAGGGAACAGAACCTCGCTTCTAAATAGGTATAATATCTCTCCATGTGTTCTCAGACTCAGAACCCAAGACCCTGAGTTATGCACAGAGACCAGAGCAGTGTGGAAAATACCAGAATCAAAGACCCATATCCGTATTATTTCTCCACTCCCTGGAGACTCCCTGGACCAGCAAAGACAAGCTGTAGGTTGCCCACCCTGCCCTCCCTGAGCCC
>PVLA01000440.1:370727-373227 GCA_004027455.1 Hydrochoerus hydrochaeris | reverse complement strand
ATATTAATATGTGGACTTCATTTGTTAGCTTGCTAAGTCAGGGACTTATAACAAAAGCTTTGTAAACAAAAGATTAAACTGAATCGAGCTTTAGAAAATGAAAGGAAAACAAGAGTCAAGTAATCACAGATCAGACTGGGGCTGCTTAGATGGAAATCAGTGCAGGCTACTGGAGTGGAAAATGTTTAATTGAACTATTTCATTACGCAGAAGTTTATGTCCCCTTTGCAGAATCCAAAATATTTGTTATCAGAAAAGCCATTCTTTTCTTCTTCTAAAGAGATGGTCCTTCAGAGAAGCAGTATGAAAACCAGAGCCCAGGTATCCATGCTCTCACCCCTCACCCACCTCTGCGTGGCTCAGGGCAGCTCACCACACCTGACAGCTCTGCCATGGGCACAGGGCTTGGGGTACCTGGCACCCCTCTTCATGGGGCATCTGCTGCCTCTGGTCCAGAACCAGTCTGGTATCGGCCCCACCTACACAGAGCACCACGTGTTTTTACTAACCTTGGGTAACCTTTCAGGATCTCCTGGATGTCTGGGGATCACTTTCTGCAACCTCTGGAAGCCATAATCTATGGTTGGTTCGTTAAGGGCTGCAATAAGACAGAAAAATGCAGATCAGGTTAATTATTGTTACATCACCCGTTATGTGTCTGCTGCATGCTTACATACATGTGAGAGGTTCTCCTCCTCTGATGTCCTTTAAGGCAAGCACCCTTGAATGCTAGCTCTGTCTTAAGGAATAGATTTCCCCCTTTCTTTTGCACATAAAAGAAATGATTATTTCTAATCTATAATTAGACTGGAAGAAAGTCAAAGGGTGACTCAATATATTGTAAAAATGGCGGTGCAGTCACAAAGTGACAGGTCTTGGGGCCATATATAGCAATCACTACCGTTGTGATGTGATGTCTGCCTCACACGGTACCTTCCACCCTGGCCAGGGATTTATGGGAAACTGGCAATTATGACATATGTCCAGCTATTGCTAGCCTCAGATTTATCCCTGTGGTCCTTTTTTGTCTAGCATATTGCCTGAGCACAGACCAGGCAGGAGGAGCACTTATTCTTGCAAAGCTTTAATAATCTGTGAATGGCTGACTACAAACTGATGTAGAGCACTATCATTCTACAGCTGCAATCCACCAGCCCCACGAAATTGCTGGCCACAAATAGTAATTAATCTTTTTATCCCTCAAATTGTAATTTTGACTATGAACTGTGCATGGCCATAAATCAGCGGCACATGCGCCGTGTACAGTGCATGAATCACGGCCGTACTCCGTCCGACTGCACACACTGTGTTTAACAAGCTTTATAAGGAGCCATCGGGCTTTATTATGGCTCTGCCTGACTCCAACAAAAACTGAGCCTGGAGGCCCGGGGACGCAAGTTAAGATGAAAATACTTATTAGAGTACATTACTTCTTGATGTAGATATCGTTTTCTGTGGAGTAACTCCACAGTGCATGGCGCAACATAAATCAGGAGGTTTTCGGAGACTAATAAGACCTGCCGCCATCTATTCATTACTCCACCTGCAATTTGGACCATCATTCATTAGTAATTTGATGATTAACACCACCCAACTCGACAGGTCTGCAGAGTGCAGGGAACACAAAGGCTATGGCTTCCTAAGAGGAAGGTTAGGGGCTGCCTTTGAAAACACTCTCTTCCCATAATTGGTCACCGTTATCCTCAAGTACTGGGGCTGCTGGTGTGTCTTGTAAGCAATGCAGGAAACCTGGCACGTACACTCAATAATACGCCCGAAAGTTGAGGTCCACAATATGATTTGACATTCCATCATACATCCCGGAGACAAAGGTCCGCACAGGAATGTGAAGTAAGACATTTTCTTGTTAATAAAGCATTGATCCAATGTATTGATTTTACATGACATGGCTTTTGCTGGGATTTTGCCCTCTTTTTTCTTTGCAAATAGTAAAGCTCTTCAAAATGCCTTGGTGTATGTGACATGGCAAAATTTCTAACTCTCTGTGATGTAAATTCTATATGTGTAAAACCACTTCATAATCAGACCATTAATCATCAGAAGCTGTCAGCGTTGACTTGGGGGACAATTTGTCATGTCTCTGCCTGGTCCTGGGCAAGGGTGTCAGACAAAACCACAGCTTGGCCATCCGAGTGGACGGGTGGCTGCTCTGGCCTCACCAAAAGGCTTGGTCCAAAAAGGATTAAAGTGTTACGTTTCTTGATGAGGGAACAAAAAAGGTGGCCCACTGTGCATTCCTAATATGTCAGGTCTCTCCTCTCTCCCAGCTAATCACCATGACTGTTTGACTTAATGAATCGGCCTGATGAAAGGTGATCAGAAAAGATAGATGGGCGGCCGTTATTGATTTCATGCAAATGTCCCTGACAGGTGATAGACGCTTTAATGCAAGCTTTCAGAAGCTTTATGACTTGTAATAACCATACACTTTCACTCTGGGAGAGACATTCTGCAGGGTTTCAGTTGAATTGATACTTTT
>PVLA01000440.1:353227-365727 GCA_004027455.1 Hydrochoerus hydrochaeris | reverse complement strand
TAGTCGTGTCGGAACTACATCAACCAAGCCCAGCCCAGCAGCTAAGGAAAACCTAGGCCCATGGCGCCCTCACGCGCTCTCATCCCCTCTCTCTGGCTTCCTCGATGCCTTCCCACCTCCAGGGATGGCTCAGCATAGACACGCCCCAAAGTGCAGCCTCTGAGGTCAGATGCTGCCCTGGCTATCCCACAATCCTCACATCCCCCTCCCCCTACCAAGCTTGTCCTGATGTTTTAACCCCTCTCCCTAAGTAGAAAAGGAACTGTCACCAAAAAGTTGAGACACCAGCAAGTGAAAGCCACCCTCTATACAATGGAAACACCATACACTCCCTGGCACCATCCTTTATAAAAGTAAAAGCCAGTGTCCCCTGTGTTCTCTTGAAGACTTCCTGGAGGGAGGGAGGAGGTCTAAGAGCCAAGAGGGAAGCAGCGGTCTGTAGAAAGCCATCTGGGAGATGGATTTGCACACTTTAAACCAGCAGAAAATCTCCGTGCAGAGGGTAAGCTGCAAAATGAGCTCTGGAAGTCCAACTCCTCCAGAGGCTGCAGGTGCCTCTGCCAGGCTGAGGATGAAGGACAGCCTCTCCTGTGCTCCAGGTTGGCCATGCTCCCCCAGGATCAACTCCCAAGCACCCACACTTGCCTGATCAGGAGTCTCCCTGCTCCTGGAAGGCAGAAAGAGTGTCAGTCAGGGTCACCCTCTGCCATGGGTCTGCTCTCTTCAGGGCAGTGTACATGGCTTGTGCTCAAAAGTGCCAAGGCACAACTGCCCAGCTTCTTGAAGACACCAGGCCAGCATGGAAGCTGTCACAACATCTTGGTCTCAAGAAGCAAAGAGAACATAACATTTCTTACACTCACACAGAACTCATTGGTGAATGTCTGTAGCAGCAGTTTTCCTAACATCTAAATGTCCAGTGACTGATGAACAGGTAAGCGAATGCGGTATATCCATACAGTGGAATACTATCCAGACATGCAAAGGAATGGAGTCCTCATACACGCCGCAGGATGGGTGAAACATGAAAACATTTTATGCTAAGTGAAAGAATCCAGTTCCAAAGGACTATGAATTTTATGATTCCATTTATATGCAATGTCCAGGCCAGGCAAATCAACCGAGACAGGAATGGACTGATGGTGGCCAGGACAGAGGAGGGGAAGAAGAGATGGTGATGGAGACCAGGAGCGACTGCTTACAGACAGAGGCTTCTTTTTGTGTGATGAAAATGGCTTGCATTAGACTGTTGGTTATATAACCTGGTGAATATCCTTAAAAACCATTTAACTGTATATCTTGGTTAGATCTTACAGCACAAGAATTACCTCTGAAAAAATGTTTACGCAAAATTAATGTTTCCAATCTGAATGAGAACACACATGCCAGCAGTATCTATGTTAGGGTTCATACCTTCCCAGTGATGAGTGTTATTTGGCCAGCAAGGTACTTCTGGTATTTATATAAAAACAGAAACCCACAGTGGGTTGAGTAACACAGATCACAACTGTGGTTGAAGGGCTGGGCAGAAAGAACACACACTCCTGCTAGGGGAGTAAATGATAACTCAGCTTCCCAACACTATTGCCCTTTTCAATTTCCACAGAGGCATTTTTAACTCCTGATTATTCAGCTTCACCACAGAAGAAGGCAATATTCTGAGGCAGAGACTTTAAAAACATCACCAAGGGCTGGGGATTTAGCTCAGTGGCTTAAGCGCCTGCCTGTCAAGCATGAGGTCATGAGTTTGATCCCCGGTACCAAATAAATAAATAAATAAATAAATAAATAAATAAATAAAAATAAAAACATCACCAAGATTAACATAAGTACTGGAATCCTCAAAAGCACAGCCTCCTGACACAGAATTCTGGGTCTGTGTCTCATATGAAGTGGCCCTGCTTCTACACAAGCTGAAAACTCCCAAGTTGTTTTGGGTCCCAGAGACGGTTATGTCCTCACTTGCTGTCCATCCCACCCTAAGTGCTGCTCAGCATCTCTGCCTGCTCCCTGACTGCCCCATATATGGCTCCTACCTTTCCCTCTGCCTGGAAATCCCAGGCCCTGCCAAGCATCCAGGCTCAGTCTCCAAGCCAGCTCCCAGGTCTCTCACTCCTACAGGACCCAAGGCATCTGTCCCCTTTTTATGGGACACAGCACCTTTTTCACTATGACTATTTTATTAATTTCTTTTCTATATCCTGCTTTGTTCCCACAAGACACTGAGTCAGAGTGATTCTAACACTACTTCTGCATCAGACTTTTGCCAAGGGCTGTGCAGCTACCAGGTTCCAAGCTGATGACATAGCTCCCTCCTTTGGTAAGCTGCTCATTGTGCAGGTGTAGGCAGGTGAGGTCACCCCACAAACACCTACAAACTCAGATGGTTTCCCTCCAGGAATCCCTGGCAGTACCCAGCTCAAGTGGGCATCATGCCAACACTGAACCCAAAAAAGTCACAAATTCCTTGGGGCCGGAGATGTAGCTCAGCAGCACAGTGCCTGCCTGGCAAGTGCAAGGTCCTGAGTTCTATTCCCAGTACCAAAATAAATAAGTAAAAAGTCACAAATTCCTAAGTGCACTGATAAAAGCTTAAACATCACATCTTTAAGACGAAACACTATACTTGCCTTAAAGATTACTGCAATCATCTTGATTTTTCAAGCACATGGGTAAGCAGCAGTGTAGATGGTCGCATGGTTTGGGATGGTAAGGAAGAGGGGTGTGGCACCCACCAGTGGATTCAAGCATTCCCCACATAGTTCTGCAACAGAAACCAAGCAGAGCCAGAGCCCCCTCCATTGGGATGTCAGCCCTGTCAGGATGAAGCTCCCTGAGCATAAGCAGCCCAGTAAGGCCACAGCTGCAACACTTTCCATGGTGTCTAGCATCCACTGGTTGCCTCCTCCTCCTCATGGTATCAAACAAAGTTAACTGGGAAACGACTGGCTTTTTCGCCCATGCAGGCACACAGGGCAAAGCTGCAGCCTTTGGTTTGGGACATGCCACAGCCAGATGCCAAGAATGTGGTACAGTAGCCACCCATGCCACCTGCTGGTGTGAGGGTCCTCCAGCATGGAAATACTGGAGGAGCCATGCATCTCAGTGTAGCTATGTTTGGAAGCTCAGTGCTAACAGGCCTGAGGCTTGCATGGGATGTCTTTCTGTTGGGAGCACGTTTGTTAGTGGGGGGAAACATGGAGTTGGTCTCCCATGAAAAGGGTAAAAGTGACTGCTACCACTGAACACCAGCTTTGGGCACATGGATATATACAAATGGTAAGGTTCATTTTTCACTGCTCCCTTCTCAGGGCCAGAGAGAAGATGCCAGCCAAGGTAAAAGGGGGAAAAAGATGGAAACGGAATCTGGCAGATAACCCCCAAATCCAACCACCTGGCGGCTTTCCTGACTTAGGCATCTCAGTGGCTATCAAATGCCTGGAGGGGAACAGGCTTGTGCCAAAGGAAGGCACAGGGATCTCGTAGGATCCATTGCCAGCAACAGGATCCCCACATGGGAAAGATGTGCAAGAGGCATCTGAGCAGGACAGGGTGAAAAAAATGCTTTCAAACATTATCACTGGTAGCTGGGGATGGCGTGGCAGGCCTGTAATTTCAGTTCTGTGGGAGGCCAAGGCAAGATTTCTGCCTCAGAGCAGACCAGAGGGAAAGAGATAAAATGTCCAGGATCTGCAGCAGTCCCTCATTTCCATGGAGTTTGCATTTTAAACTTTCACAAGCTCTGTAACAAGTCTTCCAGAGCACAAGCACCACTCCACAGCTCTCAAGTCCTGGTGAAACCCAGTTATTCCATGTGCTACCTTGTTTTAGCACAGCAAACAGTCCATACCACAGATAGCCTTTCACTGCATTTCTAAGCCAGCCTAAAAGAAAAATGTTGGATCACACTCATTTTGTATTTTCTATAACAAAAAAGCCCATCTGGTTCCTTTTCTCTCTCTCTCTCTTTTTGGGGTGGTTGTGATACTGGGGATTGAACCCATAGCCTTTGCATTGAGCTACATTCCTCTTCCCTCTTGGAGACAGACTCTCAAAGATGTTAATTTGCCCAGATTGAACTCGAACGTGAAATCCCTCTGCCACAGCATCCCAGAGAACTGATATCACAGACATGCCACACACACCCAACTACCAATGATAATTTTTTGAAAGTCTTTTTTCACAAACTATGCTTCTGTGATACAAGCCTCAGCCTACAGCAAGCACGCATGGATAGGCCTAAAGATTTTCCTCAAGTAAAGGCTTCCCAGGCACACACAGACCTCAGCTCGGCACACCTGGACCCAACCTGCAAGACCCAAGCCAAAGCAGAGTATTCTCTTCCTCAGTTTCCAACTGTGGGCTGGAGTGTGCTGCATACCACATTTCCAGTGAGCTGATCACCTGGAGGAGGCCTTGCTACCAGAACTCAGAAGCAAGAGTAGGAAGTCCTATCGTCTCAGGTCCCAAAGATGTTTGTCCATCTCCTCCCCAGCTTACGGAGAACTAAGGTACACCACTAACACGTTTGCTTGGTGGCTTCCCCAGCCTTCACAGTTTAACCTACAGGAGGTATTGATTTGTGTCATTTTTACTTTACACCTTGTCATCCTTGCTTCGTTCTGCCCTTTAGTTGGTCACCTTCATTCCTCATGCCTTTACATGTCTGTATGTGCATGTACCCTCCACCCTGCCATCTCCAGTGCCCTTCTGTATTTTCAGAAATGCATCCTTTCCAACAGGACTAGAAATAAAAGTCCTGAACATGATCCTTCTCTCTCCAGTGACTCTCCTCCCTGCGGCTCCTAAAATGCTGCCACCAGGGAGGGTGTGGAGGGAGATCTGGGGACCCTGCCTGTGCAGGCACTCTATGGCAAGAGAGCCAGGCCTGCCCCCACCGTCCAGATCCTGCCCACCCTGAGTCAAACCCGGATGACCCTTTTGTCCTCTGGGAAGACGAATGGCCTCCCCTCTCAGCTGTCTTGTCAGGCCGTGCAGAGGAGTCAATACCTTCACCTTGACGTGGAAACTTTGTGATTTATCAGTCCATCTCCCCTCCTGGATTCACGTGGCCCCAACAAGCTTAGCCAGTCGAGGTGCAGGGAGCAGACTTGGTCACAGCCACTTGAAAAGCAACCAAAGCCCCCTCTGATGACAGACAAATGTGTCTTGTTAGCAACAGCCCAAAAGCGCTTGACTTGTACTAATAACAAAAAGGCCATGCTGGTCACCATGGGTCTAAAGACGAAGCACCCTGTCACCAGCCTGGTTGGGAAATTAGCAAATAATGTTCTTTTCCTTGATAAATGGGTGACAGCTCCCTCTCACCAATCATTTTTAACATTTTGATGCATGCCTATGATCCCACTGGAGGGGCAGAAAAGTTTACTGGCCCTCAATGTTCACATGATGAATGGAACTCTCTAAATGTGCGATTTCTGTATGAGGTATAGTTCATTTTAAGCAATTCTAGTAAATGGGTGTCACTGATTAGGACAAATAGTCTACTTGTGCAATAGCACAAACGGTGTATCTCATTCTCCTGGCCTCCTTTGAGACAGGAAAGAGAGTGGACAGCAGAGATCCTGGAAGCCCTCATACAACCCTCTTTAAAGGGATGTGTTAAGGGACATATTATCAAACTGCACCCCCAGAACCCATTTAGCCCATCAGCAGCTTTACCGATGGTGTGACACTGTGCCAACATGATGGGGAGGTCACCAGGTGGGCACCTGCCCTCCCTGTCTTTGATGTTCTGCCAAAAGGGCCCTGAGGACCCCAACCACAGAGAGCAGTCTTCACTTCCAGGTGACAGGGCTGAGGCAAGGATGCAGCCACCCACTCCATGTGAAAATACCAACCCTCCACTGTTTCTATTTAGACTAATGACAAAAAGCTTGAGTGGAATCAGGTTGAGGGGGAAAAATCTACTGTTTGAGTCATGTGTTAACTGGACAATGATCCCAATTCTGGGCAGGCCTAGAGATGGCCTGAGCTGACATGCAGTCCCAAGTGATCCTCCAAGATAAAGAGTTTATTGTAATCAAGCACAGTGACACACATCTGTAATCCCAGCATTCTGGGAATCTAAGGCAGGAGGATTGTTCATTCAAGCCCAGCCTGAGCAACTGAGAGACTTAATGAGATCCTGTCTCAAGAAATAAAAAGGGATGGGGATACAGTAAGTATGAAGGCCCGGGGTTCAACCCTCAATACAGGGGGAGGTAGGGGAAAGGACTTCTAAAAGCCAGAATACCCAGAGGTATCTATGCTCTATGGGATGGCAGTATGACCAGTGTGGACAGGAAGGGACAGTGAGCAGCCGGGTATTTCTGGCTTTCCTGATCAGGATGCACACAGTCCCCGACTGCTGTGGGCTGATGCTGCCTCTAACTCTATGACCCATCCTGAAAGTATATGTCTCTCATTGTGTCCACCACATTTGTGGCTAAAAACCTCTAACTGAAACAATCAGGTGGCTTATATTATAAAAAGGCATTAGCATTTGTTTTAGCAGAGTAAAAACGGTATGATTTGTGGGTGGCAATTAAGAATCCTGTGCTCTGTGGATATGGCGATTTGTCTGAGCCGCCCTGGCCTGGGGAGCTCAAGCTGGAGCTGGCTGTGGCTGAGGAGCAGAGCTGTCTCCACGTGCTGGCGGAACTATAAACACATGAGAGGTCTTTCCAAACCCCACAACCTCCAGGGTTTCTTGGGTGAGGTGACGCCTGGGGTTAAATGTGGAAACTGCTCAAGTAGGGGTACGGGACAGCATTAGGACAGAGCCGGTGGCCCCTTCACATGTAGCCAATTTACAGGCACACTCTAATTTTTGTTAAAGCAAAACATAAATAGTGTATCAGAAATAACCAAAACCTGTTAGCAATTACTTGCTGAAGAATGATTCTGTAAGCCTGAAATCAGCTGCATCTCTTTGTGTGGGAAGAAATCAGTTTATGTTCCCATCTAGTGAGGCATCACAGACCTGGGGCTGGTCCAGGTATCCGCCGTCAAGCACTCCTGGTGTCTACTTTGAGCGCGTTCACTGCCGCCTGCCAACATCTCATTGAGTAACTGGGCTCAGTCTGTCACAGGCGACATGTTGTCTCTCAGTAATTTGTGATAATTTCTTTAATTGAGCAAAAGAAATCTCTAAAATGAGGGTGGGTCAATCAAACATTCAGGGCAAGAGGTCAACAGTAAAAGCCCCCTTCCCGAGCTGTATCCCTGGTGTCCTGGGAAGTTAAGCCACCACCCAGTGGCCTCCATCCTTTTGTTTAACAGGAAAACATTCTGCCAAATGGACATTTGAAGGAAGCAGTAACACACTCATTTGCACCATAATGCTCCACACTTGAGAACATGTCTGTAAAAGTAGTTTTCACAACATAATTTCAATTAGAAGCATACAAATTCCAATCTGTCTTAATCAAGTAACACTGTAATGCTTCTTTTCTAATTAAAAAATTTCTTTTATTACTCTTAACAATTTGATGTGTTTCTACTGGTGAAATTATGAATGCAAAACAGCTCTATCTGCCTATACTGTGAATTTCTCAGGTAGGATATTCCACGACTATTTTAATTATTATTAAACAAGCAAATGGTATGCTATTAGACAAATATTAAAACAAGCATTGCACTCAGTTATTAATTTGCACTATTCACTTTTAAATGCAACAAATATCTCATTAATTTAATTTTAGGTGCCCACCAGTTTATATTGCATTTTACAGTCTAGAAGGCAATTTACTATTAACTGGCAATTACATACACAGTGATTGTTAATTCTGCTCCTAAGTGCTAGCCGCTTGAAAATTGTTCTCTCTCTCTAATTTTTGACCTTCTTACAACAGGGGTGAGGCACACTGGGAATACAGAGAACTAGTATGGAAGTGCTGGACATGTCATTTGTGACTCCTTCTTTTAATTCACCGTGCTAATCAACTGAACTGCCACAGCCTCCCAAGGTAATTGTGACTTGAGAGTAGTTGAAAGCAGCCAGCAAAGGGGCTGGATGGATGGGGCCTGGCCTGCCTCCCTCTTCCCCGGTGGGAGAGGCTGTGTGCCCACTCTGGGTTGACTGATAGAGTCCGGTTCTGAAAAATCTCCTGTTTCTCAGGTCACTGTAAACAGATCATTTAGGCTTTTTGCAAAGCCCCTCCCAGCTCTGGCAGGCTGTCCCGTAGCCCTTCCTCTGAGCACAGGTTCATTATCCTGCAGCCTGGCTGCCCCACAGCGGGCCTCACACTGGGAAGGTAAAATGTGAAGGTGTCCTGGGCCTTACACTGGGAAGGTAAAATGTGAAGGTGTCCCGGCAGCCTCCTGGGCCTGGGGACACTGATGGGAACCAGATGCCCAGGGGACGGCACGCATGTCTTGACATCCATTGGGGCTGGCTCAGTTTTCAGCAGGGAGTGCAATTCCCGGTGATTATTTCATTGTCCCTATCAATTTTGGGGGCAATGCAAATCAGACAGAAGCTTCCAGGTCAGACAGGGTATGACCCCACCTTTCCTCTGCTCCCTCAGAGTGTAGAGCCCCATATCCCTTACACAGTGTTTGAAATGTATATTCTTACTAATGATGGGGGTGGGGCAATAAATTAACTTTCAGCTAGGAAAGGCTCAACTGCTGCATGGCTGCATTTGAAGTACCCACACCAGTGAGAATGTCAACAAAGAAAACCCCCGAGCTCTGTGCAGAGGGACCCTGGACTTGTGACTCAGAAAGGCCAATCTACTTCAGAGTGGATATGATAGCCATGCAGAAATGGAATGTGTGTCTCTGCACATTGCTGGTCTAGCTAGAAAGAGCTCCCTTGCAGTTACTGGAGGAGGTAAATGACATCCCAGACACCCAGAGAGGACACTTCCGGCTGGAGACCAATGGCCTACAGAAAGAGCAGCCTTTCTCCACCCACTGGCCCAAGAAAGCTATAAAATGGGACTGTAGCCATGTGACATCTGCCAGCCAATAACAGGCAGCAACTCCTACCAGGGCCATCTTTTCTCTAGCATCTGTTTACAGGTGGTCAATCCCAGGCCTTTCACTGAAGCACTCAGAACAGAATGCTGAGCAGAGGACAGGCAAAGGAGAGAAGGAAGGGACCTGGGCCTCTCTATCATAGTTCTCTTTTTTAAGAAAGTCTCTATGCCTAAAACAGCTGTGCAAACTTCCCCACCAAAAACCCAATGCACACAGTAACTTAAAGGATCTATTGAGGGCATTCCTTAAATAATCCAGCAGGGTCTGTAATCCCCACATTCTAGGAGCCCAGGAAAATGCAAACTGTAACCCAGTCTGGACAATTTAGTGAGAACTTGTTTCTAAATGTAAAACAATACGAAACAAAAAAAGGATGTGGGATGCAGCTCACTGCAAAGTTCCTAGGTTCAATCCTTAGCATGCCCCCACCCCAGTCCAACAATTTGATGTGAGAGCAAATGATACACTCATGTGGGACCTGTCACTTGGGGACATGTCCTCACTGTGATGGCACCAGCCAAACCCAGGTCATCTGGGTGACACAGGAACTCACACATAACACCTAACAGGTGTTTGCAGCAGCACAGTATGTGGCTCAGGAGCAAGTAATCAATGTCTCCAACCTTTAAGGAGCTGACAGTGTGGGCAGGTTTCACACAGACCCCAACAGAAGTTCAATACCAATCCCTCTCTGCAGGAGGCACACTTCACTGAGGGTCTGCCTCACCAAATCGCCACAAGGCAAAGCAGAGAAGAAACTAGGACTCAAAGGAGTTAGGAATCACAGGCTCAGGTCCCGTGGTTTCATGAGCATAGGGCTGGTCTGGCTACAAACCCTCGGTCTTTGCATGGCTCTTGCTGTGTCTATGGCCTCAAGTTCATAGCCAGAGACTCAGATGGTACCTATACCAACAGTTACTGTGGAAAAACAGGCAGAGTACAAATATAAGTGTCACCACAGCTCACACATAAAAGTGGGCCCTTGGGAAAATGGCAGGAGACCCTACCAAGCCTAAAGCAAAATTCTGATTTTTCACTTTTCGCAAGGACTTAGTACCTCTAATAGTTGTCTCTTCCTGCAGAAAAAGCACTTATTTGTTGGGATATAGATACTCCTCAATTTATATCTTGTCAAACTCATTAAAAGTTGAAAACATCGTTATTTATGTACTCATTCATTCATTTTGAGATACAGTCTCAATACGTAGCTTGGCTGGCCTCAAAACTTGTGACCTTCCTGCCTCAGCCTGATGCAAGCTAGGATTACAGGCATGCACCACTATACCCACGGAAGTTGCAGATATTTTAAGTCAAACATAAACATAATGCATACCACCCACCAAATATCAGAGCTTAGCCTAGCCTACCTTAAACGTGCTCAGAATACTTACCTCTAACACAAAGCCTACTTTATAACTGCATAGTATATTGAATAATATAGTGAAGATGAAAAACACAATAGTGATACAAGTATGTTTTCATACCATAGGAAGCCAAAAGTAGGCAAGAAATGTGAACCCCATCGGCTTCCTGCAATATCTGCCTGCCCTGGAATCCCTCAGCAGTTCAGGGCTTCTGGTTTTCTGTGGGCTAATCCCAAGGACAGTGGACCTGGCCTAGGACAGTACCTCTCTCCCACCTGGACTATGTGAGGGTGCTGAGCTGACAGTGGACTAAATGACTCTGAGGACCCAATCCAGGCAGAACCCTGGAGATACTGGACCTATTAAGGAGTAGGGCATGGGGAAGTTTACATTTTACCTTTCATGCTCTGAGCAACTTCATGGCTGATTAACCTCCATGACCTCTCTGAACCAAAAAGGGGAAGGGGACCCAGCATCCCCTGTGTCACCTGCTTGTTAGGCAGAGGAGAAGATGGCACCTCAGTGGATTTCTCCCCTCCCAGGCACTTTCAGGTGGTGACAGAATAGGAGTCAAGCTAGAGGCCCCAAGTCTGGGCTCCTGACATAGACCTCATGGCTGGTCCAGGACACTGTACACAATCACCTACCCACTGCAAAGCACCTCAAGGCCACAAATATCCAAGAAGTACTCAGCCCTTCCACCTTTAATGGGTTTTAGCAAGTATTGTCCAGTATCAAAAACATTCCTTAATCATTACAAGTTGTGGAGCTAACATTAGAAACCCAAATGCAAGCATGCCTTAATGTGAACTTCATGACACTTTTCAATAATAATTTCAAACAAATCATGTTAGTTAAGAACTTGTATGGGCAAAACATTGTATTAAATAATTTTAAGATAATGAGCATGAAGAATTGCATAGTACTCCCTTGCACTCAAGTAATATGGGTTTCCTTTAAGAAGCACTAGTACCCCACAAGGCCTTAACACCTCAGGTTGGAACACAGTGACCTAGCTTACACTGGAGGCTTCCTGCTTACTGGGTATGTGATAGCCTATGACTTCTCCTCTCTGAGCCTCAGTTTATGGGACTGAATTATGTAGAACATTACAGAGCAGAGGCTACAGTGACAAGGTAAGCACAGAGCACTCCCCTGCATACAGGTTGGGCACATAGGCAGCCACTCTGATGAAAGTTGGGGATTGCTATTGTTTCTAACAAGTATCCCCACAACTTTGCTTTTAGGTGAGACAGTTGAGCCCCACACAGGGAACCAGTCATATGGCTGCAAGGGCTGTACACATCCACAGTATCATGTGCCATCCTGGACAAAAACAGGAAAATCATGCACCTGGCAAAACTCAACCACAGGCCAACTGAGCCTCATTCGCCCTCCTGCAGAGCCTTGCATCTGCCTGTGCAGCCCTAAAACACTCTCCTGAGCATCTCCTAACCTATGCTTCTACCACCCCTGTATCATAGAAACTAGAAACACACACTCACCGGTGTAGACGAAGCGCCCAGGAGCGCCTTTGCAGAACTGCTTGGACTTGTACGAGAGGGTGACTTCGACAACTCCAGGGATGTGCCGTGGCGGGGTCTGCACTCGGATGGCGTGGGGAGTTATCAGCTACAGAAACCACACATGAACAGGCGCTCAGCGGCGCTGGCCTTGAGAGGCGGACACTTGCCAGTTGGATATAATTACCAAAACGAGCACAAATTGGACCATCGTCTTGGAATGCTCCCTCCAAGCCATCACCCAGAGACTCGGGGCCTACAGTTCTTTAAGAAAAATATCTGCAAATGATCCTGGGTTTTAGTTTGCAGGAAAGGCCACAGGGCATCATTCATATGAAAATTGCCACCATATGTCTCCTTAAACCTGCTTCTAGTAATTCTAGCACTAATTGTTCCAGGGTACTGGGGGACCTCCTATGGCAGGTTTTAAACCCAAGGATTGTCAGGAGGGGGATTCACACCCATCCACAGGAGAAGCCCCACCACAGGCAAACCACTCACTGAAAGAGGACTCTGCCTGACATCGCAGACTTACCTCACTCCACACCAACATGGTTCCAAACACAACTTGCAGACCATCAAAGAAGTTGTCTCCGATTATGATGACAGTGGCGCCCCCCGTGGT
>PVLA01000440.1:330727-348227 GCA_004027455.1 Hydrochoerus hydrochaeris | reverse complement strand
GCCTGCCCCCAATCACACATACATGCAAACACACTCCATCCATCCCGGAAGTGTGAGGGTGTGACTGGTCCTCACAGTGGCCTCTGAGCTGACTGAATCAGGAAGTAACCTCCCATGGAAGCATGCAAAGGGTTTTAGGGGATAAGCTTCTGGATGGGAGCTTCCAACAAGCCAACAAAACAAAACAAAAAACAAAAACAAACAAACAAAAAAACTCCAAATAAATTAAAATTTCAATAAAAGCTATAAGCAAAAGAAAACTTAGAAATTAACAACATGAAAGTTATGGCAGGTGAGGTGAATGAAGGCTGAGCTAACCAATAAAAGGAGAGGGGAAGAGGACATCAAGCAAGGGTGTCCTCTTCCCACTATGCGGAAAGCCCTTGCTTGGCCTGTCCTGCTGGGAGGTCTGACAGAGTGTACAGCCTGATGAGAGCAACTCCATGTAAATCAACATAAAGGATGGTGCAAAGAAGAAAAAAAAAAAAAAAAAAAGCATTGCAAATTAAAAAAAAAAAATACATGTAACATGTGCCTACCATTTTCCAGATAAGAAGGGGCCGTACCTTCTGACGGGTCTAGGCGGCGGGCCCGCCTCCCGTGTTTGGAATTGTTGTGCACAAACATGTTGTCGGACACAGCCAGCACGTGGCCGTCCACATTGACTGTTGTCGATACAACAACCTGCAAAGATAAACTGGATGTGAAAACAGAATTGGCAATGAAAAGCTCAGAACCTGTTAGGCAGAATAAAAGCCAAAAGCCAACTCAAGTGCTGCAGAGCACCAGGAAACTTAACTGTTCTGGAAATGCTCCACTGATTGATATGCATTCACAGCTTTTTTGGCTAATGGGGGTGGTTTGTTTTGTTTTGTTTTGACTCAAGATTGCTTCTTTTAAAAAACCTGTTCCACTAATTAAGGTTTAATCTCTTATTATGCTAACAAGTGAATTCAATTCAGAGAAATATTCTCCTAGCCATTAGTCTCAGAAACACCCCTCTAGCCACTCATTTTAAAGCTGCTGTTTTGATTGATCTGTTCATATATTGATTAGATAGTTTATCTAATTTAAATTAGTTCACTTGAGAGCAGCCTCCCTTGAAGAGTTGTGAGGATTTAGAGTTGCCCAAAAAAGGCTTCATAAATCAGGACCATTCCTCCCACTCACATTTTATCAGCAAATGATCCCTGGGTCAATTTTACAATTACATTTAATGTCTGGCAATGAACTTTTTTGCATCTGAAAAGGAGTTGCATTTGAATAGTGGAAGCGTTTTCAATGAATTGGGAAAACTTCAGTTGGGATGGCTCTGCATGCCAAGGCAAAATCCTTTCTGCTACCTCCCAGTCCTAAGTCCAGACTCAGAGGATGGACAGGGGAGAGACAGGGAAGGCCTTCTTTACCCTCTCAGCGGCCTTATGTGAGAGGAAGAACCCACCACACAGGGACCGCCTTCCTGGTGCAATGTATGCATATTTTGTCTGAAGGATTTGTAACAGAAATTCCAGAAATGGACCCAGGAAACAGCAAAGTACAACCTGGCCTTGACTTTCTTCTTTGACAGAAGTAGATCTGTGAAGCATATTACTTTCCCAGAGTGGCTAAAACCTGAGCCCCGGTTTAACCTGGGGCTTGCAGCAGGATTCCTGGGGCTTGAGTCTGGATTTGGCAGGAAGAAGTCTGGCTCACTGTCACAGTTAGGGTAGGCTTGGCCGGGTTTTTTTTGAGGCGGGGGGGGGGGGGGGGGGGTCATCCATCCTAGAGAACTGTGCAGTGGGGAGGTGGTGATTGAGAACTGCCAGGTATAAAGGACTGTGAAAAGCCGAGGCTACAGCAGTCCTAGTTAATAATACCTACTAGTGTTGACTCATCAGATGTAATGAATGCACTGTATCAAAGATGTTAGTAATATGGGCAATTGAAGGGAGGGGCCCCCAAAGGTTTCAGGGAGCTCTCCAAACTCTTTTGCAGACAGTTTTTAGTAGCACTGGATTAAACCCAGGACCTCAAGCATGCTAGATAAGCATGGTATCATTGAGCTACATCGTTATGCTTTTCCCAGGATGTCTTTAAACTTGAAATGCTACTGACTCAGCCTCCAGAGTAGCTGGATTACAGGTGTGTACCACCATACCTGGGTGCTGAATTTTTTTTGAAATAAATCTAAAACTGCTCTAAGAAAATAAGAAAGTCGATTAACAAAATAAATAAAACTAATTTTTAAAATAGCAGATATGATTAAAGTCACATAAATAATATTTTAAGAGTTTAAAAAGAAACCAAACCTATACAGTTATACATGCATATATACGTATGGGAATAACTTTTTCAGAATTTCAGGCTCCATGGTGGGGGGCTGAATATCTACTGTATCCTCCAGGCTCCCTCAAGGGCAGCATTTTTTGTTTTGTTTTGTTTTGTGTTTTTGTGCTGGGAATCAAACTCTTGACCTCGAATTTGCCAGGCAAGTGCTTATGCTGCTGAGCTAAATCCCCAGCAGCAGCACTGTTGATATTGGTCTCCCTCTTTGGCTTGCCAGGATTGCAGAGGTCTAGACAATACCAGTCTGAGTAACCTTCAAAATGCTATGTAGCTACTGCAACTGGCTACTGGTTCAGATCTCAAGACCCTCTTCTGACTGCCACACAATGGCATAACCCATTACAGCCTGGGCAGGAAGTAGCTCCAGGGCTACCAAAGTGCCTCTCATGCTTGGCAGCCTTTGCTTGGTGGAGTCAAGGCTGTTTCTTGTCCACCCAGGTACCCTCCTGTGGCCCACATGCAGGCCCCACCCTGGGCATTGATTGAGCTCCAGGAGCATTACCTCGGCAGGAGGCAGATACCTGACTAATACTTGACCTTTTAAGTTCCTACACCATGATACTTTAAAGAAACAAGAAACAGTAGAAATAAAAAAGGACACTGATTTTGCTCTGTGATCTATATATAGGTCAGTCACCAGGGGAACAGAGTGTTGTTCAGCAGAGAAAGCAGACACACTGTTTTGTTTCCATTTGGGCCAGCCCTAGAGTGTACCCACAGAAAGATGCAGAGGTTGTGAAGCCTGTAAAAAACAACATGGAATCCCTACCATAGTCCTAAAGCCAGTTAAACCTTCTGAGAGGCAAGAAGATCAGCTAAAGAGACCAGAGGAGGTCCTTCTACCCCACAGTTAACCATGAGATGAGTGACACTCAAGTCATTGGCAAGACACAGTACGTGGCCACTCAACCCAGTGTCACCTCCACCCTGCTTACATGGATCAATATCACCTGTGCTCTATGGAGCCTTGTGCAGGAAAAATGGAAGCAGGCCCAATAGTTTGCAAGAAACATTGTTGCCAGCTACTAAGACCACTGTGAGTAGTAACCCTAGGTATCCTGCCCTCCCTGACTGACTGTGCAGCCTGGAGAGGGGCAACATGTACTTCTCTAAAAGAAGGATACATGAAATTCCTAGAAATACTTTGAGCTTTTTATGGGAAAATAGTCTATATCCCACCTCAGAATCACTCAGTGACTTAGTCCATCTAATATCTATTAGCTGTTTAGTTCTTTCTGGTTGATGGGGGTACCAGTAGCAATTTTGTATTCCAGCTCAGAATATATTTACAATTAAAATCAGCACAATAATAATACACCATGAGTACAGGGTACTTTTACCCTAATGCAGCCTCCTGATCAATCAAAAAGTCAAGAAAAATACGAATACTTTTATAACCTAACCAGTTCTCCTTACTCATGTAGACAAAATTCTCCAAAGTAATCGGAGCATATTAGTAGCTAAGCATGGAACTGAGGAAATGAGAACACAGTAGGAGGAGGAAAAGCTAGAAAAGTGTTCTGTAATTTTCAGAGGACTGGACTAAGCAGATGTGACCTCTTTGTAAGGAAGACTCAGGACCTCAAGTATACCTGCAAGGGTGCAGTATGATTTCCCCTCACTGCAAATGCCTTATCCATACATCAATAAAAGATCTTAGGCATGGCCATATTTCCAGAGGTGTCAGGCTGTTGTGGGCCATGAATAGACTCAGTGAATCTGGCATACTGAAGATACAAGATCATTTCAAAAGCATCTTTTTAAAACATATTTTATCAAATGAGCCGTCTGGTTTGATATTAGCCCTTGGAGAACCACAGGTTGTTTTCTGAACAACTCAAACATCAGAGTTCAAATCCTGTGTGAGCAGTCAGGATAGCTCCATGTGAGTTTGAGGTGCATACCTGGAACCTTCGCATATCCCGAGGGTTGCCTGCATTCTTCAAACAGTTTTGATTGCACTTGAGGAAAAACTTTAGGAAGAATCTACAAAAACACAAAACAGTTAGGGTTATCAGATAAGCAATACAAACTTTTTGAAAGATACAGGGGAAAAGTGGAGACTACCGCACAACTGTGGCTGGCTGTCCTATAGAGGGACAGCTTGGGCTAGGTAGGTATCTAAGTGTAAGAGTAGCAACTTAACATTTGTCTCTCACCACAGATTCCCACGCTTTCTAACAACAACTGTGACTTTTGGATTGGCCACTCTACGTCCAGATTTTTGTACAACTGACTTAACCATTGAGGAAACATTCACCCCAGACAGGGCTGCCAATTTCAGTCAATAAAAATGCAGGATGCCTGGTTAAAATTGAATTTTAGTAGAGGTATATTCCAAAGCACACCTACACTAAAAAAATTGTTTATCTGAAATTGAAACTTCCCTAGTTATGCTACATTTTGGAAATTCCAACTCCAGTAGATAGCCCTAAGCAAACACACTTTTTTAGAGCTACAATGATTTCTGTGAACTGTCTCTGTGTTTTCAAGGGCATAGCTGACAATTTTTGGTGTGGTCAGGAAACCTCTGCTCAGCAAGCGGTTGGGAACAGCGGGCATATCCCCAGTGGGAGTGGCAGGGCCAAGCTCAAGAGCTGGTGCCATCTCCCATCTTGCCCTTGCCTTCTGTGGCAGGAAGACTCAGGAGTCCTGGCAGGGTACTGAGAGGCTGTGATGAAAATATCATCATGCTATGCTTCCCACTGCCGCATGTTCTGACAAATGCAGACCCACTGGCTTACAGCCTGAACTGACAAGGGCCAACCTAGCTGTGACACCACCCACAGGGAAGACAGGAGATCTGTGTCCCCATACAACTTCTGCCTCCACTTACAAAAGCCACATCCCACTGTGAACCAAAGTGCCCTCTCTAACATCTATCCTCCTTGGTTGTCTAAACATCCTGTCCATCAAATTTATGCACAAAACTGCTTTCTCCCAAAATATCATCTGTCCTACTTGATGCTGATGAATGTTTTATGAAGTTTCAAATGATTTCCTTGAATTCAGCCTTTCATGTTCAAGGTTCCTTATTGGGCATTACAATATCAGAAAATAAAAAGACTCCACAGACTATGATTCATTTTGCTAACAGCAATGCCAACATATCCAGGAAAACTCTCGACCATCAAAGAAAAAATTCCAACTGACAGAAGAAAGGATGGTGGCTATTTAATTACATTTTCTTACATACCACAAGGCTCACTATTTTAGGCCAGAATTTACATCTTTTATTAACTCACCTCACCTATACACTTAGCTCACAATGCCTCTTAACACCATCTGCCATCAGCTACAGCAAGTCACTTGATATTCCACCCACCAATTTTTCCTAACAACCAGTGTGCAATTAAACTCCACACGTTCTGCAGCGAGGTAAATTAGGCGCACCTGCGGCCACACTGCATTTGAACTGCATCAGAAAGGGCCTAACAAGGTGAGGGCGCCACAAAGTTATCGTCCTGTCAGGCAATTAGGTTTTCACTTGGGGGACAGCCACACAGTGCAATTATGTCCCACATTACCACCCGGCTAATCTTCTGAGCAGGCACCAGCCCGAGAAGCTGCTCATCTGCATAGGTACCTGCATGGAGCCAATGGTGGGAGACTTTTTGTGAAATAAAAGATTTTTTTCCCCCCACTTAGAGGAGGCTGCTTTAAATTCCTTGATGTCATTTGAGGCTACTTCATTCAATTATCTCCAAGAGAACACAGCAGGCTTTGAAGATATCCTAAATTGTCCTTGAGATGGCTCCTGCATTGCCATGAGGAGATGGACTTGGCATTTTGGGGCCTTGACTATGGTCATCTCAGAGATCGGCAGAACAAAGTTGGGTGCTGGAGCCTGAAACTGCCCTGAGTATCTATGGGTGGACTGAAGCAGGACCACACACACAAGGACCCAAATACATGTTCATATTCTCCACCCCACCCCCATCTGGATGTGACAATAGTAGTTTGTTTCTATCCGAAGTATCTAAAGGCAGTATAAGTACTTAAGAAAGATCTGACGTGAACACCCTAGAGAGTGGGAGCCTTTTTAAGTACTCAGGTCCCAATGATACAAATAAAGCAAAGCACGTTCAACTGACTTCTCACCAGGGTACTGAGATCTTTTCAAGGACAGAGAGGAATCCTCCACACAAGGAAAGGGGCACTTGGAGCTGATTTCTTTTACCTTCCTTTTGGTTGTTTAACTCAAGGATTCAATTAAGGCTTCACAGGTGGAAGGCACAGCAGAGCCGCTGCGTGACTGCTGACACTGTGCACAATTACGTAGGGAGCAAACGCTTGCTTTCCACTAAGAAGCGCTTGGTGAGATGCACTGTTGCAATGTTTGGGGACAGGGTGAGAAAATTGAATGCCCAACATGTGAAGTCAAATGGTAATTCTCATCCTTTACTCAATTACCCTTTAATTGGCTTTTTCCTAAGAAATATCTGACAACCACTTTACATATCTCACTTCCAGAGTCTAGTACACAAAGGACTTAATACTCTTGTTATGAAAGGAAAAATCCTTCCTATGTCAGAAAATCTTTGGCTTTAGCACCAATAAACTCTTTATTACTGCTAAACATGGATTTGCTGCTCGATCGCAAAGAGGCGATAAAAATTCTAACCTGTCATTAGTACATTATGCTTAATTGTGTATAGTGTGTTTCCCCTTGCATCTGCTGGCCCGACATCAAAATGACCATTATGTGCACTAATTCTCTGACCCCGTCTTTATTTCCCTAAAGAGTCATCATCTTTCACAGTAGGTACCAGAGTAAATCAAGCTTGAAATATGGGCTTTATTTACTTGTTTCTCCCAGGCAGAGGGGAAGACAGCAGCTAAAGACAAACTGCTCCACAGCAGTCATTCCTGGGTAATATTCTATTCGGAAACCCTCACAAAATCCTGGAAAGTTCTCAGGAGCAATTAGCGGGGGTAATGTGTGATCCTATCACTTTGGAAATGGGGTTTCCTCTTTTGCCTCATGCAAGGATTAAGAAACAGCACATGGGTGCTCTTGCTCATTCCTAAGAAGAATTGTTGTAGAAGGTTCCCTCTTTTAAGTCCTGAGGACCCCATGACAATGGACTGGATACTTGGGTCAGGCCCGCCCTCATCAGGATAGTGAAGGAGGAACCAAGTAGTCCCTGATATCTTGGGTTTAGGCTTGAAATCCCAAGGACCTCCTTCCTGCTAGGACAACCACTGGTGTAACACAGGGTGGTCTGCTGCACTCTGTGAAGCTGAAACTCTGCTCTTGATGACATTAAAATCAGATCTCAAGAAGCAGCACTGAGACTAATGTGAGCTGGGATAGTGGCCAAATCAGGACGATTTAAACTAGGCTACCACAAATAATGAGATCAACCTTTGTCACCAGAGCCCAACATGGCTATCGCAGGATAAGGGGCAAGCCCCCATCACAGTAACTAATTTCGAAGTCTGTTCCATTTCTGTATGTTTAAGCTATGAATTAGTTCATTTATATTTACTTTTATGAAGCTGATTAACCAGAGCTTCTCTATCTGATGAAAATCATTTTAATTGTAGTGTTAGGCTCCTGTGTAATATCCATTACATTATGAACTGTTTAAATTCTACATGGGTATTGTGTAAATTGGCCCTTTGTGAGCTAGCAGGCAATTAGGACCAAACAGCTCTCCTTTTAACGGTTACAGAACTTTGTGGTGTTGTTCAGGACAATCAGAGACAAAGGAGGCTGTTTAATTGTAATTTAATGGAATATCAAGGAGTCCGTGGCATTAGACGCTGGCAACAGAGAGCAGGAGAGAAAAATTAACTGCAATTATGTTTGATTAAAGCTATCCTTCTCAATAATCAGCGGTCCTGACAGGCCATGGGGCTCCAGTGGGCTCCAGGATGGCAAAAGGTGTTCAGCAATATTAGGGCCAATAAAGGGGATATTAGCATAGCTAATTACAGCCCTGCAAAACCTGTAAAGGGGGCCTCTGTGTATTGTAATGTGTGAAATAATTGGCTGAGGCCGTTATCAATTACATAAGGAATGAATTTGGTTTGTCAGAGAAAAGCTGATGAGATGCATTTCATCTGACACCATCCCTTCCCTCACGTCTCCAGGCAGCGAAGAACTTACCCACTTCCATCACGAGCTGCAGCTTACAGTGGCCAAGTCACTGTAAAATCATCTTGCCAGCAAGTGTTAGGTAATTAATACAACTCATCCTCGTGCCCTCCCTGCCGCTGCTGTTTTTACCTAACTGAAGCCACTAATCATACAATAATGATTTCTTTCCCTCTGGTCAAGGGAGAAATAGATTGGCTCCTTAGAAATGCAGTGGGCTTCACGGGCACACCCTGGTGACTGAGGAGAAAAAAGAAACTCAGAGCACTTTTAATTATACTTCTTGCACGTGGTTATCACTTTTTCAAATTTCCTTCTCAGCATTGCATTCGCCCTTTAAGGGAATTTGAGGGGGTTTTCCCCCCTTCTTTTTAATTGTCAAAATGTAAACTCTTGATTTTACCATGACCCTGACTGGCTGTGTGAAAAGACATTCAGGCCATGTGTGATTCCAAAGCGCACTGCAGCCTCCGTGCAGGGTAAGCGGCTACACTCCGAGGGCAGAGCTCCGGCTTCTCACAGGTCCTCTGGCACACTTCATTCCAGCCTCATTCCTAGCTGTCTCCTGGCCTCAACTGTGGGTGATTTGGAGAAATCTGTCAAGACTGAAAAATATAGGTATCTTTTATGGGATGGGGGTTCACTTTTTCAGTTTTAATGCAGAGCTCTGAAGCAAGCAGCACACAGTGGATAGATATCCAGATCACTAATCAAACCCCAAAGTGTTCATGTCTAAGTCAGTGTAGTGACAAGCACCCTGGTGGCAGTGTTGGGGCCTGCAGAGGGCCTGGTCCAGGTCTACCCTCACATCTTTGATTACTATTATTTTAATACCTAATAGCCTAGACAAGAAAAAGTGAGTTCTGACTGCCAGCCAGAAAATGCAACTTTAAATGTCACCAGCCCCTGATGCAGCCAGGTGAGATAGATGTGCAATGAGGAACAATTGCTTTGGAGGCGCAGGGTTTCCTTTGTGGGGTGAACAAAAGGTCTGAAGACAAACAAGGTATCAGAGTGCCAAAATGCCAGAAAGTTGTTCAATTCCAAATGGTTAATTTCATGTTATGTCAATTTCACTTAACAAAAAAAAAGTCCCCAATCCAAAGGTGAACACAAGAGCAAGGGTGTGAATGGCCAGGCCTCTTGGGTGTGAGTGGGCTATAGCCCTGACTGCGCTATTGAAATGAAATAGTTAAGAGTCAAATTAAAAGATAGAGCCTTTAAGAGACTTTTCTCTGACTGATAAGACAGTGGCCATGGAGTGATCTTCGAGGTCCCTGCTAATTACTGGGAAGTTCCTGAAAGCAGTGGCCGCAGCTGTGGTGTGTGCACACCCGGCCATCAGTCGCTGGAGTATTGATTACTGAGCAATTCTAGCCGATCAGGTCCGGGCACTTCAGAGACAATGTGCTTCCCTCACAAAACCTGTAATGAGCAGTTCCTATACACGACTACATTCTGCTGACATCAGATCTGTGCACTAAGATAGTACACAGGTCAATATGTATCGGATTTCCAAAATGCGAGGGTCTTAATGTCAGTCCTCTCTTTTTCTCTCACTCCTGCCATTAGTGATGACTGGGGCTCACGTTCTTTAATGCCATACGAGAGGAAAAATCTGCTCCATTAGTCTGATTTATTCTTCAAATATGCCATGACAAATTGCTTTAACACCAGACTTATTAAATTCTTGTACATTTCAAGTTATGGGTCTCATAGCCTTGTAGTGCCTGCATGACGTCATGACAAAGGGGGCAGAGGGCGACAGCACTGAGTTTTACAGCTGTGTCCTTAGTCGGGGGGTGGGGGGCCTACTCCCCAGGCAAGAGGTTGGGGTGGCCTAACCCGCCTGGGAGGGCCTGGTCTCCAAGGGAGACATTCCCTCTGCACGCATGATACCTTACATGTAAATGTAGATGTATAAGGATTTGGAAATATCCATGGCTTGACTCGCAGTTCAACAATTACTGGCCTTTGTCTGGGGATTCTTGCTCTCATGTAGCAGAGCCCGTCTCTAGTGGACTCAAGCTATTTTACTTCCCTTCGCTGTAGTAACCACACCGCATTAACAATATTTGTACTACAATCGCCAAGGGACCCACTTCCCAGATTCTATCACTTCTTTATCTCCTGACAAATACCTCACTATCGAACATTATTAGGTTTAGAAAATTAACCCCTCGCAGTCTAGAGCCACACTAGACCTCACCATCCCTCCAAAGAGCCTTATCACTAAATTTCTGCTATAATGGTTTTTCTTTTCATCACAATTTCAGCAGCAGCTGTCAAGAGGCACTTATAGATACCATGATCTTGTACTTTTGCAATGATTCTCATTAAAATGATGCCAAAGAGATCTGATGGGATTTAATGGCTTTGCCAGCCTGCTCGATATCCACTTCCATAACAGATCCCATGCCAAGTGCTCCGTTTGGAGGAATTTGTGTGACTTGCATTAAACTTTTCCGGGTGGTTTTAATGTGTTCAGATAAGTACAATCTTGGTAGACACTCTACAAGCAAATGTATCCCAGAGTTATGTGCTTTGTCGGCTGCCCTCCTCAGCTGGCTGTCAGCATTCTAGTTAGTGTTTTCTGTAACAGTTCCTGATATTTCCTGATAGTTTTGATAAGGTTATCTGTTTAAAAGAAGTCAACTGCACAACACAAAAGAAATGTGAAGTGCACTATATTTACACTGGGGTTCCTGTTTCAAGTGCCTATCTTTCTTTTCCCCCTTTACCTATTTCTCTATTTCTAATGGGCGATGCAGCATTGACATTATTTCCCCAGCAGATCACTAGCCCTGTCAATCAGTCTGTATTTTGTCTTTCGCTGCGGGCTCATTAAAACAGCTTCCTCACTCCCTCTGGACACTGCTCTATTTGCCAGCTCTGATCACGAAGCTCCTTATTTAAGAAAAATGCCAGCATCACTTGGCTCACATCAGATGCACCCCCTGACTTGTTGCCAGCTCCAGGGGAGACTTTTACAGGTTGCACAGAGATTAAGCGCCTGTACTTATCCCAACTCAGGGTTTCAAACCTCTCCCGCCATCCATGTGTGCGTTTTTAGGGATCCGAAGATAATGGCAACAACTTGTCTACCTATCCTGATTTTGTCTGGCCACGGAGCTCATTCTCAAAACCAGTGTGAGGCTGGGTGTTTTTGTTTTCGTTTTTTGTTTTTTCCCCCCAACCTCAAGCAGGACAGATCTTGTTAATCTTTTCCTGCTCTGATGTACATTTTCCCCCAGCCATGCCAGCTTGCTTAATTAAGAACTATCCTCTTCGTAGACTGATTAATAAAAAAAAAAAAAATCACATTTTAAATCAAGTCTGTGCGTGCACGGAGGACACCAATGTCGAACCTGCCCATGCTGTGGCTCTCTAGCCTTTTAGGTCCTGATTAAAAACTTATTAAAACATTATAAATGATTAATGGGAGCACAGCTCTGAGTGGCAATTATTAGTTTTAATGCAGGTAATGCAGCTTAATGAGGGGCACATGTGCGCAAAGCCTTAACTTCATTACTCCTGCGTGTCAACATATACAAGAGAAATGTGTGTACAGGTCATCCATTACTTGGAACAGCACTGAGCCCTCGCTCTTCACCTCCCTTTGTTGATGAGCCAGGAGCTATAAATTAATCCCTTTCTGTGGCTCAGGGAAGGACCAAGGTGTTAAAATCACAGTAATCCCTGCTAGGCTCCCCACAACACTGTGTAACTCCAGGTTGGAATAGCTCACAGATTATCTTCTCTGCAACCCTACCATACTGGGAATTTTTCACTGAAATTTTTGCAGGTCATGATTGTCACTGCTTAGAAACAAGAGCTGCTGACATTCAGAGCTGACTGGGTGGCTGTCTTTTCTAGTTTTAGGAGGGCCATGGTGATAGGGGGGGTGCTCAGCTCTACTCTGCCAGTGTCTGATTCACATGAACATGGCTTTTCCTAAACCTTTAGACGTGACTCCAGTATCCTAACTCCTTGCCTCCTGTGGGGCAGAGTGCAGAGAGTGAGAGTAAGACACAGAGAGAAACAGACAGAGGCATGCTAAAGTCCCCTGGTGAAGGAGCGTTGAGCTGGAATGCAGACACACAAGGAAATACCAGTCAGGGCCTGGCTGCAACATGGAGACGTCAGGGTAAGCACAGGCCGGGGAAGAGGCGGGTAGTGAATAGATGCATTTAGGATGCTGAGAGCAAGGAGCTCAGAGTGCTTCCTCAGCCCACAAAGAAGCCTATACAAGTCACCAGTCCCACCTGGGACCCTCAGTCCCGAGCCTGCTGCAGCCCACAGCTGGGGAACAGGCCACTGGGCCCAACTTCGCACGTCACTTTTTATTTTCTGTTTTTGTGACAAGCAGTCTGATCCAGGCTGATCTCCACTATCTGTTTGAAGAGTATTCAGGACTATTTGCATCATTTTATCGCTAATGTATAATATATGGCTCTAAAGTGAGCCCAGGCGCTGTCTTGTTACCGAGCATAAAAAAGTAAGGGCAATAAAGATACATTAGTTCTCTCAAGCACAGCGGCTATAATGCAAGCAAGAAGGTTGCTGCTTAGAGTTAAGAGGCAACCTTTCTGCCTGACTAAGACAATGAAAGAGTAAAGAAAATGTCAAATCAAGAAAAGCTGGATTTAGAGATGAGGCAGCCCAGAATGACGTTGGGGCCATATTTTGTGAAACTATAATGCAGTTGGCAGCAAAGATCCGTGTTTCTGATTCATCCAGGGCTGCATGGCAAAGCTTTGTCAGTCTGTGCAAGGTATAAATAATTCAGGGTGAGAGATGGCAATTACAGGGCCCTGCACAACCAAAATGAATATTTTATGAGGACTAAAACTGCTCTGGAATGAATCATACACATGGAGTCACACATGGCGAGTGGGCTCATACATGCCAGCCCCAAGAAGAGAGAAGCGAGGCCCTTATCTCCTTTCAGAGTGTTGACTATAAACCTGGCAAATGGTAATAAGCAAACACAAAACAGGCCAGCCCCCTGGTTTGCCTGCACACATCCTGGATTAGTGCTTGGTCCCTAAAACACTCGGTGGGAAACCGCCAAGCCCAGCCCATGCCACAAGCACTCTGCTGGCACAACCACAAGTGTGGCTTTCAGTGAATGTTCTGAATTAGCACGGTGGGTTGCTTTATTGTTTCAACTGCTCAAACTACTTCTAGGTGTGAGCTGGGAACCTCTTCGTGAGGAAATGATGTGAAGTCTGGTTTTGTCCCAAGTGAAGAGAACATTTTGCTGTCCCAAATGAAATTTCTAGGCACTTAGGAGCCTCACCCCACAACATGACTTTTCATCTTACTCTCAGCATGTGCTTCCCCTCTGTCTCCTGGACTTGAATCTACTTGGTCCCAGTCCCCTGAGAGGCCAACGTCCCCTAACTGAGGGGCCAAGACTGTGGCCTGCACCCATCTGGCCAAAGCACCCATGTAAAATTTCCTTCACTTTGAAAACTGGAATGTTTCGAATGGTTGGGGGTAGAGTTAAAGAGATCTTTAAAGATTGAAAGGTTGGTTTCACCTGTTACATTTCCTCCAAAAAATGCTCCTGGTGAATTAATTGCTAGAACAAATAACAACATTGTTCACCAGGGCTTGGAGGCCCAGGACTGCTGGTGAATGGCCATTGTGTTTGTCCAGCTACTGATACCTGTGCTTTTGTGGTGGAAAGAAGGCCGGGGCCATGACATCAACACAGCACAAGCACCCCTCTGTGCAGACACCAGAGTGGGCCCATCACAGTGGGAACCCGACACGGGATCCCTCTGAGAAGGTTTTCTTTAAATCCAACTCCAATGCATTGTTTATGAAAACAAGGCTATTAGGTATATTAATAATTTGATAAATAGGGATTTGCCCTTAATTATTCATGAAGAACATTTGGCAACAGTAAAATTATATTCGCAGTACAGGTTTATAAACCAGCTAATTATAAATTAAGTATGCAAGAGAAAATTGCTAACCTTGAAATTAAAATATTTTATGATTCTGCAATTACAAAAAAAAAAGGTAGAGAATTATCAAAACCCCAGTGTGAGCAGAGTACAGCAGGTCTGTACAGATGGCACCGTGTGGGCCAGAGGAGTGACAGCAGAGGAGGTGACGGGCAAGGCCCCTCCCCTCCCCAGGCAGCCCCTTGAATGGAGGTTTGTTCCTCTCAAGTGCAACTTCCCAAGAGGAAAGTCCGGAAGGGCCACCAGCTTCCACCACTGCAAGGCCCAAAAGGTTTCAGGCACAGGGCTGGGCAATCGCCTCTGTCTTCTGTCAAAACTCTGGCCCATAGAGGCAGGGATGTTTGCTCACATGGCTATTCTTGGAACCCATAACGAAGCTCTTGCTCTCCTATTTCTTTGCCCTCCTGATGGGCTGAGCTCCAATGAATTTGATGTCCAAAAGGGCAAGAACAGAGTTGGAGGCAAGAGAGCGCCGTCTCACTCCTGCCCACTAGAGGGCTTCTCTATCGGGGAGCAGGCAAATGCCACGGCGGGCACCTGTGGGTCAGGACACAGCTCAGCCAGCAGCAGACTTGGAACAATCCCCTTTGGAAGCTGGTCTCATCCATCACTACCACACCGTTTCTGTGTCAGGAGGTTCTATCCACCACCATCCCCTAAGGCCTCTGCAACCTTGTTTTCCCAAGTGTCTTCATGGCCGGTCATACACACCCACTGAGTGTCACTCAAATTTCCCTTTCATGTATTTGAAAAGTGAGCATGCAGGTGAATCTTTCATTCACTTTTTTATGACTAGATGTGCCCCCCTATAGTTCAGGTAGGTGTTAAAAGAGTTAAGGTAAGTGACCAAGATAAATAATTAGAGGGGATAAAAGCAGGCCATATTCCTTAACTTCTTCTGTGGCTACGTCACACCTGGGATGCAAGTTGTACAGGCTCAGTAACGTAGAGGGCAGCTCTGCCCACTTTTCCTGGGCCATAGCTCAGTGACTTCTCCCATACTGTCCTGAAATCAAAGGAAAAAAGAACGAAAACCATTGAGGTGCCTCTCTTTTCCTTTCAGCTATGAAGTCTTCACCTCCCCAGGAGTCAAAAGCTCCACTAATTGCTCATGTAACACAGAAAACAGCACAGGGCACACTTGCATGCTTGAATCCTTACCCTGACATGGAGACACAGCTGCAGTTCAGGCACACAACCAACCGGGGAGGGCTCTGGGACTCAGATAATAAATATTTTTTCGTGTATAAAATCCTTAATCAAAATGCTAGTGGCGTCATCTTGTAGTGCAGAGACTGCAAGTTAAAATTAATATACAACAGAACCTTTAGCATCCTCTGGCTATAAGGTACACGTGTGCCACAACTGTGGCATGAGCATCATAGCCCTGGGCAATGAGCCGTCTCCATGCCCAGCACCTCACTGTGCCAGGATCCCCAGGTACAGAGGGACTCCAGAATTCAAGGACAGATCAGCAAAGATAATGTGCCACTGAGAATGGTGTATCACCATGAGTCATGACAGGCTCAACGAGCAGCCACAACCTAATTTTGGGCACGGCTTTAAGCCACCTTCAACCAATTAGTTTAACTCCATCAGAGAGTATCTAAAGAATATTTTTATCATTTGGAGTAGACTATTTACCATTTGATAGGATACATTTCTTTCTTTACCTCTGGGATGCCCCACAGATGCTAAGCAACTTCCCCTAACAATATTTAAATTGCTTACAAAGCCTCTCTAAATATTTGCTATGTATTTAGCATGCCTAAGATTTGCCTGTTATCCCAAAGTCTTTTTGTTGTAAATTGCAATTTTACAACTTCATGCTCATGATGTATTTTGACAAAGCTCTGCTGACACCCTCTATTGGCCTCCAAAGGCAGAATAGCTGATACTCCACCAGCCACCAGAGGACTCTCAATTTGTTGTGAGACCGCCGCTACTTTGCCATCCTCAATCTGCATGGAGAAAGATTAAACATTCAATTTGTTACTTGATAGGCCACAAGGTTCGCCACTTACCATACAAATGGAAAACATTACTGTCATTCCTCAACTTGCTTGCCTGAGTATTTTATTATTTGTAATATTTACTTCAGGGAAATTATGATTCATGTCATATTTATCTTCATGAAAAATGAGCGTCTAAATGGAAATCACCTTTTGAATGTACCAGGATATAGTGTAATACTAATATGCTTCATGAACTATAAAATTTAGTCACAGTATATGGATATATTATAGCATGACTTTAATACTCTCCCATCAAGCAAATTTTCTCTGTGTTAAGCTGATACTCTGAGCCCTGATTCCAGTTTGATAATCATTACACCTACATGATGGCACAAGTCACTACTTGTAGATTTATGTCCCCCCTCAGCTCTTTTGCATTAATCTGCCCCTGAATAAGCTATTCGCACTTCCTCCAGTGCATGCAGGAAATTGGAATAAGGTGCAAATTTGTAGGCCTTAAATCTGAACAAGCACAGACAGATATTTTTCACCTGATACCATTCATTTGTTTCAAGTAAATACGAAAGGCATTTTTTATTCTTTGTCTTTGTCCTGAAGTCATTCTTCTCCAGAACGACTGTTGTGTTTTTCCCTCTGTATTTCCATCCATTTCTGCAGAAGCCAGAGTTAAATGGACTATCTGCAATTAGCTCAGAATCAGGCTCTCATGACATCTGTGCAGATCCTGGGTCCTCACCAGGCAGTGCTGTCCTTACGGGTCTGTGGCCAGGTCACCTGCCACCCAAGGACATGACACCACAGATCACAGGTACTGCAGAACTCTTAAGGCCCACAGCCCACTTTTAAGAATCCTTTTGTATGATTGAAAAGCATAAAACTTCAGTGGCTTACAGTCTCTCTGGCCCTGGTCAGAAGCACTATGATTCATTATGGAGGTACTCTGGAAACACCTAAAAGTGACAGGAAGAGCCTGGCGTCACTCTCCCTCAATTATCCAGAAAATTCCAAGACTCTTGGCTGAGGCTGTTCCCATCTCAAATCTTTTCCTCTCAGGTTGACCTGCAGCCAATCAGGCTGTTATGGAAGATTTATGGGTCCGCCTCTCTCTGGCAATGGTC
>PVLA01000440.1:273227-323227 GCA_004027455.1 Hydrochoerus hydrochaeris | reverse complement strand
ATAAAACCTTCCAAATGTGCAGAGTGAAGGCAGCAACTGCCTATAAGGGAAAGCCAGGAGGAAAAGTAGGGGTTTCCCAGTTGCTCTTTGGGGTAGCCATTCCACAGCCCAAGGAGGACAAGAGCCAGGAATGAAGAGAATCCTACTCCTTGGGCAAGAACGCTCCGAGCCACTAGAGCACAACTGGAAATCATGGGGTGGCAGCACTGCATGATGCCAGGAAAAGTCAGGGCAGTAAGTTCCAGGCAGGGATCCAGGCTTTGCTTCTATGCTCATCAATGATAGTCGTGTTATTTCTCTCTTTTTTGATTGATATTTTAGTCTGAGATGTCATTAGTTAAATTAATTTTCTCTCAAATATAGTGGAATAAGGTCCACAAAGGCAAATCTTGTGAGACTGTAAAAATAGACCATAATTTAGAGGAAATTCAGATGTGTTCCCAGCTCTTGTCATCACAGCAGAAGAACACTTTAATTTGATATGAATTTCTCAAGAGAAACTTTAAATTAACTTAGATTTAGCTGTGTTTGAGGGATAGCAATTCAAAGCAACAAAATAAAATACTATTTGCTGACTCCAGTGTTTCGATGTTCATACTTCTATATATTCTTTTTTATTTTCTGCTCAGACTAAATAAATGCCAATATTCACCTTGAAAGAGTCATCATAAAGTAACTCCCTTGGGATATAAAAATATACTTCTCTCATCTTCCATCCAAACAGTGTCAGATGAAGTTAAAAGACCTAGTAAACGTGCTAAAATCTGCTTATGTGAATTATCTTTTTTCTAGGATAACTGAGCAGCCATCACCTAAGCTGTCAGGATCCGAAGAGAAATTCAGACTGTTTTATAACCTAAGAGTGGGGCATGGTCCTAGGGGAGCTGTGGGGGGTAGTTGGTAGAGGTGTTGGGGGGGCAGACAAGCCACAGATTCTTCAAGGGTTAGCACTGGCAAGGACCTTGGGGACATCTGGTCCAGCCCCCAGGGGCAGGAATGCCCAGCAAGAGTCTGATCAAGAAGGGACAAGAACCCGAGTGGGACCATCATCTCCTGGCTTTTAGACTCATTGCAAGTCATGAGAGGGCCTCTAGTTTCTAACACTTTCAGGAAGTTTAACTCAAACCTGGCCATTAGTAAATCCCATTTCCTAAACAGTCAACTACATTACTGTACTGTGGTCAGGCTTTGCCATTATAAGCATTCCTAGGGTACACAATGTGAAGGTGATCCAAGTGCCCTGTTGGTAATTGCTTCTTAGAATCAGCTTACAAACTTCTTTGATCCACGTAGTTGACAAACTGGACTTCTAGAAAGGGTCACTATGAATGGGACTGAGCCCACACCTGTGACCCCTGCAGTTTAGGGTAACTGAGCTTGCTGAAATCCCAAAGTAAACCTGGAGGACTTGGGATACCGAAAACACACTGCCCAACATCTAGAGGTGCTAAATTCAAATACATAGGAGCCAATGAAATCGAGCATCTATCTACCCAACAACTATCAAGACAAGTTCAAGGACCAATTCTATGTATAATCCTTTAGGCGGTGAGTCTGTGTGTGGCATGCCCTCCCATAAGAACTGTTCTCAAATGTAGAATACCCTTGACATCTAAATAAGTTGGTCCTTCCAGGTCAGATGGTCCAGTACATTTACAACGTCTCATCCAAATGTTTGTGGTCCCTGTAGCTGGGTACTAGCCAGAGGCTGCAAACACAGAGCTGACATTTTCACATGACTTACCACCACTCCGGCAATGTCATAATTATGACGCCTAAACTTACCCTGTTTATTTGCAGGCTGGAGAAATGCATGATTGTTTATTTTTATTACAAATATTGATGGTAACTCACAGACATTTACTTCATTGCCATTTCAAGTGAAATTGCCCATCATAAAATATCTCTAGAATTCTGATCCTGATTAGCTTCCTGAGCTGGTCCAGGGTATGATCCTACCATTTGTCTTAATTTTATTTTGCTCTCCCTAACTGCACACACCACTTCAGGAATATCTGGAATTTTGTTTTAATTGTACGGCTTTCAACTCCGCCACATTTCTCTTTGTGTTGAAAGCATCCCGGTGATTTATCCTCATTATTGTGTAAATAGGTTTCGGCAGTTCTCAGTAAATAAAACAAAGACTGACAGGAGGAGAAGAGGGAATTTGCTTTCCTACCAATTAGAGTAGCCTTAGGCAGTACTTTTAAGAGGAGATAAATCCTGCAAATCACTAAAATGATCCTGTCACATGCACCAAATATTAAAATCGCACAGTGGCGCCCTTGGTACAGTTTGCTCTGGTTTAATGAGTTGGGGTGGGCCTCAATGTGAGGGCCGCAGCTCACAGTTGGGGACCCCTAACTGACAGCAGAGCTCACTCCCAACCACAGCTTCCCAACCAGTGTAGCCAGATGGAAAATCACAATCCAGTGGAATCTGCAGATTTTCAGTTAATGAAATGCCCAAATCGTCTTCTTGCTTCCTACCTTTCCTTCCCCATGATACACTCCCGTAGACCCCACTTCATATTAGCAGAAGTGGTGCTTTTAATACCCAACATGTTATGCTGAAGCAAAATCTGTAGTCTGTGCCTGTTAAAGAAATAATCTGTTAAGTTCTTCCCTACCTAGTGCTAGGGAAAATTAAGATAAGTTTACTTAACCTGGTAGTGTACTCAGAGTCCAGCAACAGTGCACCTAGTGAGCTGTTACCTACAATCCATTAGGTGAAGAAGCACAGGGTTTTCCAGTCCCTCATATACATTCTCCAGCCTCCCAGTTGGTCAAGGGTCAACCCAGCTCTAAGGCAAGCAAACTCATGGGTAAACTCAGCATTTCAACTTCATTATCTCTGAGGATAGTGTGACTTGAGGAGCCACAGCCTTCCTTCATGTGGACACATGGGCTACTGAAGCCTCATATGCTCTATGGGATCATTTATAATGCAGTTATAACAGCCAATAAGATGTTTTTCACAGAACCGAGAGCTATAGGAAGCCCTGGGATGGACAGCCCAATACACAGGCCCAGTTTTATTTTCCAATAACTATTTTTGCTCTGCCAGTCAAGTCTTACCTGGTGACAAGGACACTAAGTGTTATTAACAACTAGTAGCCTGTTGCTGCCTCTGTGTGAGATCTTTTATGAGCATGCAACTAACTGCACCATAAGGACTTCCATCACCTGAGGCCCTGGGAGAGTAAGGTTTTACAACAAAACAAGACACAGAGGATTCTGCACAGCAAGAACTTGTGTGATAGGACACCCAGGTACAAGATAGAGACCCTCTGCATTGGCTTCTCCACCCCCACACTTAGGCCTACCAAGCTTCAGTGAATGCCAACTCACAGCAACAGATAGGGGATATACTATACTCCTGCTGTACTCTGGAAGAATTTGAGGTTCACAGGTAATTCTTCATGAACTCACTACCATTCTCTTTCAGGATTTGGACTGAAAGATGTGCACAAGTCAGAGAAGAATACAATAAACAACAAGAGAGACAGTTCATGGCTTTGGCGAGAGCTATGGTGGCAGTCCACCCTTCTCTTGACACCTGAGTTCTAGCTTCCAACTAAAGTTCCATTCCACAGGTATTAGAGGTGCTCATTTGAAACTGCTAGTTTTGTAGGTCAACAGCAATCAGGTATTGGCAGTCTCATGGGATCTGACCTAACATTTTATGCAAAGGCAATGATGCCAACTGACCATGAAGTAAACTTCCAAAGTAATTATTTCCTATACAATAAATGTCTGGAAAGGCCCTGGGCATTGAGATACTTGGACTGAGATTCCCTTCTAAGTGAAACAGTGCACATTATACTTAACAGCTGTGATTATCTTATTCCATAAACTTGTTTCATTCATAGATCCATCTAGCAATCCATAAGCATTTGGGGTCTGCACTAGATTCTGCAGAGATTACAAATGTAGTAACCCCCTTTCACAAAGTTCAGACTAAACCTCATAAAACAGCATCAGATTGTCAAATTCTGAACCTCTTCTATGAGGAAATATACTATAGAAATTCCAGTATATTGCTTTTAAAAATGTTGACTGGGGAGAATGTGACTTCTGATTAGTACAGTCCACATCCTAAAGTGCCTCTGAGGCACTTGCTTGTTGTCATAGCAGGAGGACTTCCAGGAATACAGTTCAGTGGAACCTTAATTGGTACACAAGCCAGCACAGGAGAAACAGTATCTTATTGCTGGGCAAGAACTCTGGAATGGAGTTCAATCCTCAGGTTGAGAAACAGAGACAGGACCAGCAAGATGACTAGTGACAAAACAACACGTCTACTTCCTCACCTCTGTACTTCATGCCCCCAAAATGCTGCATACAGTTCTCAGAAGAATCATGTCTCCAGACTACAATTTCCATCTTTCTTAGTTAAGGATAACACAGTATGTGGAACACAGTTGTGCAGTTTCCTTTTTTCTTAGTTCAGAATTCATGTCCTTCCACTTAGAAGGCCTTCTCTAACCCATCTCTGAGGATGCACAGCCCCTCATTTTCACAGGCCGGGATCTTTGAGCCCCCAAGGTCTCTGCACGGCTGCACCGCTGCAGACAACTCCAGAGCCATCTCCCCCCTCCTTACTTCTCCTATATCATAGTCATTTGTTCTTCCCATACCTGCCAAGCACACCAAGGGACAGAGGGTTAAGGAAATGGAGATGGATGGATGGGCTGATAAATACAGATATCTATACATAGATAGATCAATATCATATTAATACATAGATACAGAGAAGCACACAAATCCATCTATTCTTTAGAGCAGGAACACTTTTAACCACCTAAACTCAAACTAATAGATTTTCAATAAATATTTCTTGAATGAATAAATGAATATAAAATTAGTTATTCCTAAAGGAATAGAAGTACTTCTTTAAATAGCTCCTTATATTGCAAATGCAAATTTTCATTGAGTAGGAAACCAATACAAGTTTATAATAATGAAAATTTTCTGAAGATAAGCCAAATGCATCCATAAAAAGAGGATTCCACTACCACATCTGTGAGTTAAACAGCAATGTTATGCTTTCCAGGAGTGAATTCCCTCTTGGCAATGATGCGGTCTTTGGGTTAGGGTGACTCTCAACCTCAGGCTTCATCCTCGGCTCTTGCCTACCCTGATCCTCTGTTGATTTTGGGCTGCAGCCTGAGGAAGAGTGTAGCTCTATCTTGGCCTTGGTGGCAACCAGGGGTCCCCTATGGAACTCAAGCACATTATCCAACACAGCAGCCACAGGTGGTACCTGAGGCATGAAAGGTAGCTGGTGCTGATGGTCTTGTGCTGTGTGCATCCTCTAATGCACACCAAAACTTAGCACACAAGAAAAAGACTGAAAATATTGCAACAGTTTTTTATATTATGTACATATTGAAGTGATCCTCCTTTGGCTATGTGGTGTTAAGTAAAAATTATTATTAAAATTGATTGCACTTTTTCATTTTTATTTTGCTAGTGTGGCTACTACAAAGTTTAAAATGGTGTCTCTGGCTTGCATCTGGCCTTGTACCCTCTGCCCACTGGCCAGCACTGGTCTGGAAAGCAATCAGCTTCTCCATGGCGCAGTCCTTCATCTGACCTCACATCTGCAGATGAAGAAACGAGAACGGAGCATCAGCCCAGGTCCTCACACAACATGTCTGTAGAATGGTAGCCTCACCTTTCCTCGGTCTCCCTAAGTAGACCACGCAGCTCAGTGAGAATGAGGGTGCTGGCCTCTCCAGGAAGATGGCAGGGAAGGGAGTAGGCACCAGCAGACCCAGAATTGGCCATCCTGCCCCCTACACAGCAACCCCCCCCTCCCCAGGCTGCCCTCGTGGCTTGAACCCCCAAGACAATATTTGTTTCATTAATGCAATGCTCAGACACTCTAACACTGCTTCACATTCCAGAGTGATTCCAAAAGTGATTTCCACAATATGATTTACATACTAGCCGAGTGTAAATTTAGAATAATTTGGCCTGAATGATCCTTACTAGAATAGATGGCCACAAGGAAAGAATGGTGAATAAAGAAGCCTTACTCAGAATCTAAGCAATTTGCTGGCAAACACAAGCAGCATTTCCCCAGATTATAATTTACACTGTATTAACTGTCAAGAGCGCTTTTGAGAAATATAGATAACAATTCAGATGCAATCGATAGGGAGTGACAGTTGATTTTAAAGCTTAATGCAAGACAAGAAAGAAATGACTGGGGCATCGGCTCTGGAAGAATAAATTTGTTTTGTATTTGATTTTTGTGTTAAATTTATTACTGCCAAGAAGAGCTCTCTTTCAATAATATTAAGAACAAGATTGTGAAATTGCAACATGGTCGTCTCCCACAGTTTTCACAGCATTTCCAATATAAAATGATGCCCCTGCTCAGTACTATGTATAGATCTGATTAAACCACTACGGATTCCTCTAAGTTGGAGCTTCCCTGCTGAACTGGGTACCTCCTCATGCCCCTCGGTCCTGTGTGAGCCCTTGGGTGGGTAGGTCTTCTCCCGAGAGCTATCATTCCCACATCTGAGCCTGAGGAGGGGTCCCTATGGGGTAGGAGGATGCAAGAGTTGCCTCGACTCAGCCTTAACAATAGGCTCACTACCTGACACAACACACTGTTGTTTTTGAGAGTTGAGTGAAAACAAAAATTTGAAAAAAAATGTCAGGTTCAAGCTTGACGGTTTGATTGAAAAGGGTAGGAGGGTGGTGTATTCTTGTCATAGTCACCAGCAGCTTTTTTCAATTCTGTCAACACGTCCAGTACCTATAATCTTAGGGTTTGATGTTCCTTCCCTGAAATACTACACGAAACTTCCTTGACAAATACCAGGGAAAAAAATTTTCCCTTGTAGCCCAACTCTATTATACTTCTTATTCTTTCCCTCCAGCTGGGGTTGCCTCTCACAGCCCTATATTCTCAAAAACCCACCAGCGTGGCCAGAAATGAAATGATGAAAGTTGCCACAGTTCAAACTTATCCATACTTCTCACTTATGACATGATTGATTTTCCTTCAGCGCGCTCAAATACGGGATTGTCTTCTTTCTTTTTTCGCTGTGGAAACAGCTAATGTATACAGCCTTGGCCTGCCAGAGAAGGGGAAGCGGTTGACATGTAGAAGAACATCTGAAATGAATACGGATGAAATTTGAAAGTGCAATTTTCCATCTGTCAATCACCTTTCAAAGGGACCTGTTAACCACCAATCAGGAGACCCTCAGCAAGGGTGTCCCCATTTGCAGTGCTCCATGCAATGGGTCCCTTGGCCTCATTAATCAAGATATTAGCTGCTGATCAAAGTTTTGCACAGGTACACTGCACTAACCCAGAATGCTCCAGGGATATTTTATTACATTTCTCTAGGTGCTATTGATAATTTATATTTTGAATGAAAACAAATGTGCTCCTCTTAAACAGAATTTGATTAGGTGACGACAAAATACATTTCTCTCGCTCAGATGATGGCACATGGTGGGTCCCCTCCCAGAGCCACCTCATAAGAAAATGTGAGGTGCTCTTTCATTAATAATGCATGGTCACCCCAACCCTTTCTGGCCACAACACCAAGATGCCTCGAAATACAGCCAATTAAGGTTTATTTAATTATTAAGGTTGAATAAATAACAGCGAAACATGTTAAAAATCTTTCAGTTCCAGTCAATCATAATAAAAAATTAATGAGACTGGATAGAGAGCCATAAAAACTGATAGACTGCAATCGTGAATTATAAATTGGTATTGATTTTTTCCTTTGCAATAACACTCTCAGGTAATCGTACGTTGTCGCATGTAAAGTGCACTTTCCTGGTTGAGACTAATATTAACTATCAAATATAGATGAGACAGAGGCATTTATGACACTTCAGATTTCACAAACAAAAAGCAAAAAATACAATTTGTGGAATAATAGCAGCGTTGAACAGAGAATCCTAGGGTGTTTATGGGAGCTGGCCGGGACCCCACTGAGCCGTGAATTCATAAGGCACAGTTACCTTATTCTTCTCCTGCCATTTCTCCTCTGATATGTTACCTTGTTAGTATCACTAAGAAAAGCATAAATATTTTTTATTATTTGTGAGGCTCATCCTGTCTTGCTTAATAGACAGGCCACATGGAGTTAAAGCCATATTATATGACCTGGTACAGAAGTGATCATTCAAAAACCCAAAGCACATATTTTATACTGCCTGGCTTTATTAATTCTAAGCCCCCAAGAAATAGCAGGAGGATTTTCCAGCTTTCTGTTTATTGAAGTAACATGGAAACAAATAAGACATTTCCCTAGGCTAGCTCAGATAAAGTGGACAATTACTATTGGCATTCCACATGTAAATATTTAACACTTCACAGCTAGTTTGCACCTAAATACCCATTAGATGTTGCTACAAGCCTGGACACCATTTCCCAGCAGAGCCACATGGGCTGTCCTGGGCAATGGTTATTGGATTAGGGCGAACACAAATCTCCTTCTAAATAGCACTGGAAGGGGACTCAACCAGGACGACAGGGGTTGCACCTCAACAGGCAGCTTCCTTGAGTGACACAAACCAACTTCACCAAGAAAACATGGATGAAGCCAGTATCAGCTGGACCAGCGCTGCTAGCATGGCTAATTGATAACCCATCGCTGCAGTTTGTTAGTGGTGCTGATCAGATTTTCCTCATTTGGGAAGAAACATAGAGGAGATATTAAGGACATGGTGAGCTATGAGAACATACGGCTGCCTAAGTTCCATTCCCACCTCCTTCCCACAAGGCCTGACCTGAGACAAGCGCTGAGATGCATGAGGCTACCCTCCTGTTTAGACAGGAGTGTGCTGTTGGCAGGCAGCACCTGTGACCTATCGGTCAACTCCACAGATTCCCCCAAAAATGTAATTGCCTCTTTCAAGTAATTTTTTCTTATTCAAGTTAAACTAAAAGTATATTTTTAATGTGTACAATGTGGTCAGAGTTAAAAACATGCTCATTATTTGCTCACTCTGATCCTAAACACAGATGGTTAAGATTTTCTTTCTAAAGGAAAAGTCATTCTGCCCCTTTTCTGGCATTTAGAACTTGAAACTGAATGGACTGAGGTTTCTTGTCCTAGAGGATGGCTCTTCATCCTTTAACTTTCCCAAGACTGGAAAAATGCCACATATACTTTCACATGGTTATTCTGGTATTTCACCCCAGTGGATCATCCTGGTCTCCCTGTAAGCAGACCTCACTGACCACCAAAAGCAATTCTCATTACCTCTCAGGGATCCTCTTGTGGGCCTTGGCTCCCCACAACCCCCTAACTCTATCACCAAACTAGGAACAGAAGCCACTGGACAGGACCCATCAGTAGTCACCCTGAGTCTCAGAAGAAGGCTCCAGGCTCACTCACCTGACTTGGGCAGCCCAAATGAAGTAGCCCAAGAGCAGCCAGGACAGAGTTATGCCTGGAAGCACAACACAGAGAATGACCCAGGGAGACTGGCAGCCAGACACCACTGGGAACCTCCTCACACCAAATCCAGGCCTGTGAGGCCCATGCTGGCCAGGGACCCTCCATGGCATGCCATCAGTAGCCAGAGACCCAGGGTCCCACTGGGCCAGCAGCGCCCACCCCTGGGCTCACAGCCTCCCAGAGCCAGGCTCCTGGTCCTTTCCTCATCATGCTGACCTCTGCGCTCTGGAAACAATTACTCCTGGAAGGCCTGTCAATATCATTATTTTTACAAGAAATCAATACGCCTCACAAAGTTAATGGGGGATTCAGGCAGGGAGCGTTTACCTCCTCACTGTCAGGGCTCCGGCTCTGCTCAGCACCGATGACAGATCCGCAGACACCAGCAGACAGTAAGCAACGCGTGGAGGAGCTGGCTTGGCAGGCAGGCGTGGAGGCCAGCCGGCAGCAGTGCGCTAACGAGCCGCTGGGGGCTGGGGCCATGTGGGCCACAGGGCCAAGGGCTGTATGGGCAGATACCCCGGCACTCTGCCCAAATGAGCCCTAGGTCCCCTCTGTCCAGGGAATTTGAGCCTTCAAGTACATGACAGTCTTAATACTCAGACCCCCTTAGCTGGGACAGGGATGGAGAGAAGAGCAGCATCTGCTATCTTTAACAAAAGGGACTGCTTCTCATCCTGCCCCGTCTATCAAGAACTTAGAATAACATACAAAAATATATATACATATTCTATACAAACATATACACATGCATATATTAACAAACCAGAATTAGCTATACCAACAATCCTAAAATCCAGGCTGGTAGAGTCCAGGAAACCTCCCTCATCACCAGTTTGGCAGACACAAGCCAAATCTCAGTGAAAACATCTTCATACATCAGTTCTATAAATTCTGGCTTTTTTTTTTTGGTACTAGGACTTGAACTCACAACTTTGCACTTGCTGGGCAGGCACTTATGCCATTGAACGATACCCCTGGCCCTACATCAGTTCTAGACTATTGTTTTTGTCAACCCAAGTTTGCTAACTATTTATCCATGCTCTTGGTAAATACCTAGGAGCTCCCCCAATCTGATCCTTTCCCCCTGCCATAGTCAAACAATTAAATTAGAAATTAAAGTTATGAAGTTATGTAGGGTACAGAACTTCAGCATGCTCTAGTCCAGACTGACATACCACCTAAAATCCTTCCTGGACCCTCACCTTCCAGCTCGCCAGCAGTTCTGTCCACAAACTGTCCCCTGTGCACTCCAATGATTGAGGGGAGGGTTTTTTATCTTTGGCTCACTGCTGCAGCTCTATATATCCACTCCTGGGGAGCAGGTGCCAGTACAGCTATACCCAAGGCTGCTAACAGAATGGATTTGTCTACATGGAGTTCAGCTGGAGACTCAGGGCCCAGTGCCAATTACTAATGCATTGTCATGGGCATAATCCTCCACTGCCCCCTCTACACTACCCCATACCTGCTTCTAGGTCATTCTGCAGGAGTCACAGAGAGCAGGGTCAGTCCTAGAGGGCAGAGTAAAGCAGACCTCTGCCCTTTTCCTCAAATGTGGCATGGACATGAGGAACCTCCAGTCATGACTCCATAGCACTAAGGGTGGCCAGGGGCAGAAGATCCTGGGACTTTCCACTTAGGTAGCCAACTGGAGGGGAGCTGGAGAGTCTCTGCTGTCACACAGTCCCATCCTAAACACTGGCTTAGAGGACTGCCCTCATTTTACTCTGTTAACCTTTTCTGTCTAGAACCTGTCTGGATCCTTCTCCACTTCTGCTCTGCCTCATCTACTTTCCCATTATTGATTCTCCAATCCCTTTCTTCACCCATCAACATCCCATTTCAGAAACTTCTGTGTCTGGTCAGGCTCACTAAAGCTGAGAGTGGAGTCAGCAAAGTAACAAGAAGGTGCCAGCATCCATGGTGGCAATAGAAGGAAAAGGGTACAAGAGACAGGGTGGAGGCTTCAACTGCTGTAAGGGGGACAGACACTTAGTAAACCTGTTGTCAGACCCTTTACACCAGAGCCTGCCATGAAAATAGAATGGGGATACCATGATTGATTTGGGGGAAGTGGTGACCACTGGATCCAACGTTAGAATATGCATGTAGGAACCCCAAGCCCTGATGACCTTCAAACATTCTCTCATGCACTGGTGGACCGCAGAGATGATCTAAACAGAGCTTTGCAAACAATGAAATAGCCAAAGCTAGCACAGGCATTTCAATAAAGCTTCATGGGGAAAATGGGTTCATGGTTCTTCCCAAGCAACCCTGGCCCACCATGGTAGTCAGACTGTGTGCACAAACTCAGCCCCAGAGGTTCCCATCTGGTCCCATGAGATGGCCCACTATTCAGAAAGCCTACTACGAAGTACAAATGAAGGACATCCTTGTGTACCAAGGATCTCAACCATACTTTTTCTAGGCAGGGCATGCTGTCACCCAGTCCTTGGCTCCTAAGTGCAGGAAAATACAGGCCCAGAGATTGGAAAGGACACTCATCCCTAAGGAAGTCTCTAAAGCTCCTCTCCCTGCTCTCAACAGTTTGGAATTTACACTAGTCCTTTACATCATTACCAGGCTCTTCACAGCTTTTTAGGGCCTTAATGCAAACCATATGCAGAGCTGCCTCCTCACCAAGGCGCCAGCAGCTGCCTTCTCATTGGCTACTACAGGATGGGAAATCGAGGTCTCAGAGGAGAAAAAACAACAAACAGACCTCTTGTCTACAAAGCAGAACTCAAAACATTTTTCATGCATTCTAGGCTTCTCAAGAAGCAGCAGGCTGTTTAAAAAAATACCTGGCCCAAATTGAGCATTTGCTTGACATGATGGAAAAGTGAGTGCTATTTTCTGTTATATTGCCCCTATTCTACATCGACAAGAATATATTTTTTCCCTGTTCCCAACTGATTTCACAGTAGTGAACTCCGTTTATGAATTATCTGACACATTTCTTGCAATTCTTCTGACAACAGTGCTCAGTGGAAATTTCAAGGCCCCTCTTTTCTGACAAGTAGAAATATCAATATTTGAATAAATTGTGGATTTTAAACTTCTCACTCTGATGCGCCACAGCGAGGAAGACTGAATTCTTCTTTTACTGGGTCTAATCCCCCTGAGCCTCAGAAAGAAATCTGTATGCAGCGTTTCATTACAAGAAAGCACTACTGAGTGACATTTGAAACACATCTGAGTCGACCTGATGAAGTTTACTTCCTTCCAACAACAAATAGCAGCTTTGTATGATTCCCCCTTCTCGGGCGAAGATCGGCACAAGCACAGTGTCTGAGCAAAAAGCCGAAATGTGGATTCACAAATTGACAGGCCAATCTTTAAACAAATGTGTTTCTTGTGGGGAAAATGCAGCTTTGTTCAAGCTAAGCATTTTTCTTTTGCCTGACAGAAACATTCCGGGCCTGATTAGAAGGGCCTTGTTAGGGTCCGTCTCAGACACTGTGACTCCACATTTTAACAAGCATGCAAAGAAAACAGCATAAAGATAACAAAACATTGTCATTACCATCTCCGGTGACTCTGTGTGCCTTTTAACACTTAAACACATTTCTTCTGGCAACTCATATACAGTTGCACACACTGGGCAGGTCCCAGACCCAGGTCCAGAGGCTCCTAAATGAGGGACTTTCTGTGCTAACTGCATGGATGGACTGGTGGCAGCATGCACCTCCAGCAGCCGAATCTTCTTTTCTTGGATGAATAAACATGTATAGTTTATTGTTGCAAACATATGTGGTCCTGAGCGATATGATGAATGGCCTGTATTTCCCAGGGAACGGCCAGCAGAGTCACTGCCTCCAAACCCATCCTGAAGGTCCTGAAGCAGCAGCCTCTACCATTCCCAGAGCTGCAGTTTCCTGAAATGTATTCCTTGTGAAAACAAATGGCACCACGCAAGCCAGAGAAAAAATCAGGGCATGTTGCAAGTGCTGGTCACCACTTATGAGGGAGCAAAAGATTTGGGGTATTGTGTGGGGATAGTGCCAGGAATAAGGTTGGCACAGGACAGGTGACCCAAGGATGCTAAGCAGCTGCTACTCTCAGCCTCAGTTATATCACCTGTGCAAGGGGATGGTACCTTTCAGAGCATGTAGGAGCCCTGGGCTCACCACCCACACAACAGACTCAGGAAGACCAGTACCATCAGTTCACTAAATCCTAGACTTTCTTCCCCTAAAGTAAAGCCTGCGTGCTTTCTGCCAAGTCTCATTCCTTCATCTCACTTCTGGTCTGTATGGAAATTCTACCAGAAAATCTTGGATTGATAATCACAGTTTTTCCTCCAACATATGGATGGGAGAGCCAGGCCTGGTAGCTCCAAAATTCACATTCTGTCTCACAAATCACCTCCTGGGAGTCCACGCATGTGAAAATCTGGGATGAAAGCTCCTGGAAGGACTTGAAGCCAGGTTGGGGCCAGTGATCCAAGAAGACACTTGAGGCAGAGGGGATGAGGGAAGCTGAGGCAGAGTCTTACACACTTTGGACAGAGGGCACCAGGGCACTTGCAATTCACCCTTGGTGGAGGAAGGACACTGGGTGAAGGCACTCCCAGCAGCTTTCTGGAGGGCAACTTGCTTGATTGTATCTTAATGACTGGACAAAGGAGAAAGCCAACATGGACCAGTTGGCCTGTTAGAAGTTAAGAGACTGGGTGGGGGACTTTACCTACCATCTGTGAAATGGGCATGAGCACCACAGGGCTGTTGGACAGAATCCCTAATAAAATGAACACAAAATGTGCCTAGTAAGCTATAACCTCATTCTTCAGTAGCTGTTGGCCAGTCTTTAGGTGCTTACAGAAGAAAAGGGTACCCAGCTGAGGAAACCAGCCTCATTAGTAGCATTATGGCAGGAGTAGACTGTGAGGGGAGAAAACTGGACATTCATTCATCCTCCAAGCAGAGTTATCAGTGACTGCAATGGGACAGGAGCTAGCCAGAATATTTATGACATGTGGCCTCATTCTAACACAGAGGCCCAAGACACAGGGCCTGGAGAGAAAGGATGACCAAATGAGGGAAATTTTAACAGTGAGGAATTCCAGCTCCCAAACCTACTATTACTCAGAAGTAGTCACAAAAACACCTTCTCCAGAACAGTCATAATTTAAAACACAGGTACACACAGGCATAGGCACACGTACGCGCGTGCACACACACGCAAACTGAGAAGAGTTGAGTGGAACCGGAAAGTCAATCAGAAGAGCCTGTTTGTCCAAGTGTGACGTTCCACGAAGTTTGTTCTAACGAGCAAGAGCCCAAACATCCATCCTGGGAAAGCACAGCAGCCAAGACAACAGAAAAGCTGTGCCCACAGATGGCTAAGCATTTGGAGGAAAGCACAATATTTTATCTAAATACCCAAATACAAACACACGATCACATAATACCAAACATACAGCCCCCTGAAAATACCGGCTGGAAGCATGTGCCTCTTCCATATTGCCGCAAAAACATGGGCTATATTAAATTCTTGAATGAATAAAGATAACAAGGGACCAGTAAGGGCAATGGATTCAGCCCTCAGGAGACTGATACCTTCTGGGGGTGAGCAGAGGCAGGTGACCACCATGCAGGCAAGGAGGTAGAGGACCAATTTCCTGTGCCCACACTATATGTGAATTAAGAAATTTGGATTATCTCTGCATAACAAGTAAAATGTATTATCCCTATTTTTCATACAAAGCAAGTAAAGTTCAGAGAACATAATGGGGCCTGACAGGGACTCAAAGGATAGAAGAAAGGGCCTGAGAGACACGCTTGAAGCCAGAACACTAGGAAACCCAAGGTCACCCCTTGCTATTGAATGAATATGAAAACCCACTTTCACACTTTGGGAACTCCAGGTGTTATGGCTTGTATGGAGATGTGGCAAGGGCCAGCCACAGGCCAGATGATGTGAAGGCCAGGCCAGGCGAGATTTGAAAGGTGCTACTCCAATTTCAGGCAAGCCTCAGGCTGTCACTGCTGAGAGCTTCAGTGAGGAGTTTACTGATCTAGACTCTGCCCTGAACTCCAGAGCCTCATGTCTACTACATCTGCACAGAGGCCATCAGAACCCATGGAAGATCTCCCAGAGGTATAAGGTGACACAATTTATTTGTAAAAACTAAACCCAGGAATGAAAAACTCAGTTACTTCTATTTAAAGTGAGGTATGTATGGTATGTATACTTCATGTAGGCATTTAATTACTACAGTAATAGTTTTCACTTCAAGAAGGAAAAAACTACAGCTAAGTTTACAATACAATGAAAACTCAAAATCAAAACAAACCGAGATGATGGGAATTATAAGCAGGATGTTAAACATAACTTGATGTCTGTAAGTCTCTCCTTAGTAGGCTGGGTTCACCCTCTGAATATACTACTAATACTTAGTAAAATAATCATCTCAATCCTAATAGCAATCCTAAACTACCCGTGGGGGTCTTGGAGACTCCCATGGCACATATACTATATTAAGCATTTTATATTTACTTCCTTCAACTTCTCAACCATCCTTTGAGGCCTCTGAGAAGTTAGGTTTTTCACAAGGACTGGTGTCTAATCTAAAATGTGGGGAAATCTAAAAAAGAAAAGTAGACCCAGATGCAAGATCAGAAGTTAAATCAGATCACAACTGAAGTGGGGAAGGGCTAAGAAAGTGATCAGATGGCCAATTCTGATTCCATCAGCATGGTAAATGCCACCCTCTGCTACACAACCAAGCTAGGATTTCAGTCAGACAGAATCCTGTGGATTCACATGGCTTTTCAAGGGTGGTAAGGGTCCTGGCCTTTCCTACTCCACCCCTGCCCTATGGACCCAAGAGTCAGAACCATCAAAAGTATAGACCACACTTGTCTGCATATGCGTTGTATATACTTATGTACATGTACATACTGTATACACGTACTGTATGTATGTACATGCACACCTGAGACTCATATCTGTCTCCAGCTGGGCTCTGAGACCTGATGACACCGTGACCTCCTTGGTTGAGGATGGGAGGTATGGTGGAAGCTCCTGGTCTACTCACAGTTAGACTTGCTCTTCCCTCTATCCCTTTATATATGTCATTAATACCTGCAACATGGATTAACACAGTCCTTGCATTCAGCAGGCAGCAAATGAATGCTGGGCCATGCTCTAGAGAAGATGGAAGATCAATCCTCTAGTCAGGCCCTGTAAGGGCACAGGTATGCCAGGCTCCTGCCTCTGCAAGCCCATCCTAAATATCATGGGGAGGGGACCAGCCATGACTGGGACCTTCTATGACCTCAAGATGCTTAGGGGTAGTGGAGAGAACAGACATACAAATGACCGCACATGATACGGCCCCAGCCATGAGTTCTGGGGGAAAAGGAATCCTTCGAAATCTGAGATGGAAATTAAAAGCCATGAGTGTTGGGGTTTCTGTGAGTTGAGACTGAATCACAGAAGAAAAGCGTTAGAGCTGAGCATCAAAGTAAGATTCCAGTTTGTGAGGAACAAATAGAGATGGAGAACAAAAAGCACAGGCAGAAGCTGGGGGACTGGCCAGACCAGCAAGCTGGTATGTGAGGAGCCCCAGGGGATGGGGCCAGGTGGAGAGGGAGATCACTGCATCCATGAGAGCCACTCAGGGAACCTGAGGAACATTCCAGCAGCACAGGCACTTGTGATTATCGGGCGAACCACTTCCACCAAGCTGTCTATAGGACCACCATGCTGCACCTATGTTTAGGGCGGGCTCAAAAACACCCAGGGGTCTCTTGGCCCAGAACTCTATGGAGCAAGTAGCAAAGCCCAGTTTAGATTCACTGCAAAGTGCCAGGCATGTGTGGGTGCTCCATAAATACTGCTTAATGAATGAGGAAGAAGAACAAAAGGAAAAACCAATAAGCACATCACTGAACCTGTCCATCTGTGCAAACTAAGGGGCAAACATCTGCAGGAAGGGGTTGCCTTCAGCAGCCCATGGTAGGGCAGAGCAGCCATATGCCTGGACGGGCTCTGGGTTAAAGGGAGGAATGTTAAAAACTGCTTATGACCCAGCAAGGATGCACGGTGTAGACACCAGTGATAGAGAATTTCAACTGGCCTGCCTGGAATGTGGCTAAACTTACAGAGGAAGTAACAGGAATGGCACAGAGGAAAAAATATGGCCTGGATTATTAAAATCTGAAGAATCAGCCATGCTGTTGAAAGCACCCAGACTGATGAATGTCATACAGAAGTTGTTATACCAAACTCTTTTCGTAGTGTCAAATGCACTGCTGGATAGGAAAAGAACAAGTCAAACTGTAAAGTGCCTCATCAGGCTGGTGGGTGCCCGGTGCAGTCCTCACCATGTACAGCTTGCCTATAGGTGAGGGGAACCAAGTTATGGTGCAGGAATCTCTGCATATATAGGCAGACACCTCCCTGATCTTTGCTTTCCTCATCTTCAAAGTAAGGACCCAACTGTCCCCAAGATGTTGTAAGTCTGAAGTAGCCTTGGTGGGACAGAGACAGGGAGCAAGTACCAGGAAAAAGCTGCTCTGCATTGTCTCAAAAGAGCCAAAGACATTCAAGAAAGAATAAAAGACCTGTCATCAATGGCCAGAGGTGCACAAATAAGCACATGTAAAGTCAGCAGGTTTGGTCTGAAACCATGAATGAGAATTATACTCTTGGGAAAAAAAATTGCTCTGGACTTTATGAGCAAGTGCAGTGGAATCTCAATGGAAAGGGGCACTGTGGAGCAGAATCTCCGACAGGTCACTAACACCATTCTGTCCTGAGTGCTCTAGGACTGTGGGGCAGCATCCCTGGCCTCTACCCACCAGATACCAGAGCAAACCCTCCCACGACCCTCCTGAAAACCAACCAAAAAGTTGCCAAAAGTCACCTGGGGGGCTGCATTACCCTGGGTCAATGGTCCAGCTGCTAGCACTCACTTGGCAAAAGATACTCCAGATGAGACCTAGCTAGGCCTTGCAGAACAGCCACCAGTTTATGGAAATGACAAATACCTTAGCCAGACCACCACCTTCCCTTCCAGAGGCCTCTGGGTCAACTCCTTACACCTGCCAGTGGAACTGGAAGAGGAGGATGTGCGTTCTGAGCACTGAGGCATCTTTTGGAAATTTTCCCCGAGACAAAAGGTAGAAGCCACTGCTGTGACATATTAAATAACTGGGTGCAGCCAGCATGTTTCAGTGTAGATGTCAACATCCTCAAATGCTCGGAGGCCTCAAGTATGCCCCAACCTCACCCCTGCAGTTTCATCCCAAACTCCCTGCTAGCCACACTGGCTCATTCCATCCCAACCCAGCCCTTCCCTCCCTCTTATCTCACCCTATTCCTCCCCTGCATGGCATGGAAAATGAGCTATTAGCTCATGGTGTCCCTTTGAAACCCATGAAGGCAGGAAGGGCCAGCATATCTGGGGGACACCCCAGCCTCTAGCAGTGCATGTCCAAAAGGGCTAAATCAATACTTTCTGCATCCTCTGAGCTACACTCCACCTTCCCACCAGGAGGCTGAGAAAGGGGACCAGGTTTATGCCAACCACTGCGTCAGATTCCTCTGCTTCCAAACTTCATCTATTTATGTTTAATTCCTTGTCACTGGTATCATCAAGTCCTCTCACCCAGCTGCCATCCTCTACAGACTCCTTGCTTAACAGTTATTGGCCAACTCCTGCCCATAAAACTAGGATATGCCCAGGATGTGGGATGTGTCTGTCTGAGCCAAGATAATATGCTTAGGATGGTATCACTAACAGCCGCCCATGGAGCCAGGAGCCAAATCCAGACATGTAACACCTGAGTCTACACACTCAAAGTCACACCCCACTTGTACCCTCTGCCCACAGCATTTGTACTTGTGCATAAACAACCCCTGAGAAGCTGCTGGGACTTAAAACCTGAGTCCTCCCTCATGATCAGTAGCCCCTGGAGAGTGAAGCCAGGACAGATGCCCTGCACCAAGAGGATCAACCCTGGCACCTGTAGATTCTACACATCAATTAGGTGCTATAATCCTATCATGGGGTCAAGGGCTGACAGGCTTACTAGGAACTGCCTGCATCTCATAGTGGGAGAGACTAGAGAAGAAGTAGGCTGGGTGACATCTACACCCAGCACATGTGGCTGCAGGGACACTGGAAAGAAGGCTGAGACGGCCTCCTCTCTTCAAAGTATGGGCATGCAAGGACAGTCTCTGCTAGTCTAATGTGTGGCTACCTGTACCATAGGACCCACTAGAGCTGCTTGGCCAACAGACTTTCCTTAGCTTCCTGAGATATGCAGAGAGCTGTGACCCTGTCCTCCCTGGTTTCATTGTCTCTACAACAGACTAAATAAGTTACCTGGATGTCTCCACCCTTGGCCCAAAGCTGCAGGGCTAGATTAACGTGAATGGTCCAAGCATATCTGGTTGCTAGAACAGGAGTAAGAGCAATGTGTCATAATTCTTGCTTTTATTTTGTATGATAGCAGCAGCAGCATCCCTGGCCATGTTCTTCTCTATGCAGAGTTCCCTGTGCCACTCCATCCCACAAGGAACAAATAAACAACCCAGTCTGTTTTGTTATTCCCATTTTACAGGGAACAAAACTCAGAGACTCAGAATTTCACTGTCCCAAATCACATGGCTGGTAAGGAAAGCACATGTATCTCCTGAGCCACTGGCCCCTTCTCTGGAACCACACAGGTTGACCCACCAGACCAGGATGGTTAGTCACCACACAGGCAAGAATCAGCTGCTCCTGGAAGGGGAAGCATCCTACTCTTGGGATATATGGTCCAGTTTTAGGACTCTAAATGCAAGCTGGTCAGAACCAACAGCTCTCAAAACCACAGCTGAGCCATGTGTCCTCCATGTTCTCTGTTGTGACTTCTTGAAGGGACTACAAGGCACAGCAGAACTCTTCCCAACACAGAAAGTACAACTACTGTCCTTCAGTGCAGGGGGGGGCAACATAGATGCTCAATAAACACATGTCATCGTCAAAACCATCATGAAAAACAACAACGCTGAAGAACTCACCCTTATCAATTTCAAACCTTATTACAGTGCTACAGAAATCAAAGTAGTGTGGTACTGGTATAAAGGCAAATATATAGGTCAATGAGACAGAGAAGAGTCCGGAAATAATTCACTAAATACATGGTCAAATGATTTCAACAAGGGAGCTAAGACCACTTAATAGGGAAAGGACAATTTTTTCAAACACATACTCAAGAATGAAGCTGAGCCTTTACCTAACAGTATATACAAAAATTAATTCAAAATGGACCAAAAATCTAAATTTGAGACCTAAAACTGTAAAATTCATGCCTAAAAGAAAACATACAAAATAAAGCTTCACGACACTGGAATTGGAAGTGATTTCTTGGATATGACATCAAAGGCATAGGTGAGAAAATATACAACAACTAAACTTAGTGAAAATTAAAAACTTTTCTATATCAAGACATCATTTTATTAGCTTCATGTTTCTATAACAAAATACCTGAAGTAATGAACTTATAAAGAGAAAAGGTTTATTTTGGCTCACAGTTCTGGAGGTTTCAGTTCAAGACTGGGAAATCCCACTCTTTGGAGTTCCTGTGAGGGCTGGGCAGCACATCATGGCAGAATACGTGGTAGAGGGAAACACTTATATCATTAGCCAGGAAGCAGTGTGAGACTGAGATACAGGGATGCCACAATCCCCTTCAACGACACACCCTCCCCAGTGACACAAGGAGTCCCAACAAGTCCCCACCTCGCAACAGCACCACCCTGGTGACCAAGTCTTTAACACACGAACCTTTGAGGGACACTCATCCAAATTATAGCACCTTCTGAAAGAATAAGAGTAGCCCACAGACCAGAAGATGATGTTTTCAATGTCATGTTGCACATGTCTGTTGGGGATTAATAACCAGAATATATAGAGAACTCATGAATCTCAACAACAGCAACAACAAAACAAACAGCCAAATTTTAAAATGGGCAACAGACTCAAATGTTTCACCTCACAATTTGTAAAAACGGCCAATAACATGTGAAGAGATGCTCAGTATTACTAATCATTAGAGAAATGCAAATCAAAATTACAACAAAACAAAAACTCACCTATGAGGATGGCTACTAAAAACAGAAACTAAAAACAGAATGTAGAGTAGTTGGAATGTTTATGCACTGCTGGTAAGACTATAAAATGGTATGGCTACTACGGAAGAATATAGTTTTATTAAAAATATAACATACTTATAGTCTAGTAATCAAGCCTCATGCTAATGTATATACATCAAAAATTGAAAGCATGGGTTTTCTCTCTCTCTTTTTTTTTGTACCGGGGATCGAACTCACGACCTCGCATTTGCCAAGCAGGCACTTATGCCACTGAGCTAAACCCCTGGCTGAAAGCAGGGTTTTGAAGAGGTATTTGTACATCTGTGTTCACTGCAGCATCATTCGCAACAGCCAAAAAGTGGAAGCAACACTAAGTGTCCATTAATAGAACGGTAGACAAGTAAAGTCTCCCCACACAGTGGAATGTTACAGAGCCTTAACGAGTGAAGAAATTCACACAAATGCCACAACATGGATGAAACCTGAAGACCTTAAATGACGTAAGCCAGTCACAAAATAACACATGCTGTATGATTCCATTCATATCCAGTCCTAGAGTGGTCAAATTCACAGAGACAGAAAGTAGAATGGTGGTTGACAGCGGTGGGGGAGGGGAAATCAGTGTTTAGCAGGGACAGCTTCACTTTCACAAGATGGAAAGAGTTCTAGAGATGGCCATGGTGATGGTACAACATCATGAATGTACTTGATACACTTAACTGTACATCTATAAATCAAACGGCGACTTTCATGTTATGTGTATTTCACCACAATAAAAAGTTGGGAAAAAAATAAAAACAAAAAGCATGTTCCAGTCACCCTCTACACAGATGTTTCCAGGAGGTGAACATCCTTCCCAAACACCCCTTTCCCCTGCAGCTACTTCAAGAGTCAGGGATGTATAAGAAAAGCAGCCTGTGCCTGTCATTAAACACTAGTGATGCTTTAGATGATGCTGGAGTTTATTGTTTAGAGTAGTTAAGATGTTTTGAGGGCTAGAGGCAGCAATTGCCTAGTGTGTGCAAGGTCCTGGGTTCCATTCCCAGCACAGCTAGGTAAACAAATAAAACATTTTGACTAAGAAAAGCAGAGAAGTACACAGAAAGCACTTGGGAGACAAAGGACAGTGCTAAGACTTTAGAACAAGGGTATGCACACTCCCTGACCTGTCTGCAAAGAGTGTGGACTCTAGTTGGGAAAAGGAGGTCCTCGGAACTAGACATCCTGCAAAGGGGCAGTCTAGAAAACAATGTACAGAATGTGAAGCAGGAAAGAGGCATGGGGTACGAGAGCCTGAGGAGATGCTACATGGCTGTGATTTTGACACATGAAGCTGGAGATGTGGTAAAACAATCCCCAGTCTAGGTTTCAGGACAGGAGTGCTCTCAGTCCAGTGCAGCAAAGCTACATGTCCTGCCCGTACTCATCTGGGAAACTCTCACAAAGACTGAAGAGATGGAGACTGCCCAAGGCCAGATGATTAAGGAGGAAGCTCAGCAGAGAAGACCATGAGACACTTCCTTTAAAGACAGAGAAGATAGGTACATTCATAAAACTAAAAGCCATGGACAAAAAAAATGAATGTACATCTCCCTACTCCCCAGAAGTTCTATGAACAAATAATGGAGAGGAGATGGGAAATGGGATACTTAAGGGGAACATGAAGCCATCTCTGCTGGAGGACAGGAAGCCTCACTAAATAACATAATCAAGGCCTTGAGAGGTTGTGGGAACCCAGAGCAGAAGCTAGGGCCAGCATAGCCCAGCCCAGCCCAGCCTTGTGGAGGTAACAGAGCGTTGGGTGATGCTCCCTAGAGGGAGCTCAAGAGCCAACTCCATGGAGGATAAAATGCCAGGCAGGAAAAGATGCCCCCATGCAAGATTCCTTGGAGCTCTGAAGAGACAAGAGTTCCTGGCCCACCATAGCCCCTGGGACTGCTGTCCCCTTGGGAGATGCCACTAGTGATAAAAGGAAGCCAAGAATATCTTTGTTTTTTCCTTAACAAAGCATAAAGCCTGAGCAACCAAGGACAGTGAATTCAGATACACATTTCCTAGAAGCATCCCGACCAAGCTGGCTCCATGAGAGGTAGGGATAAATAAAAACACCTGCGCTCCACAAGTGACTCTGCTCTCAGCTGCACAAATTAGCATATTTCCTAGAACCAACATGGCTTCAATGTGTGCTTGGGCTACATGGTGGCCCTTCGGGCTTCACAAATTTTTAAGTGGAAAGTGAACTCAACATATTGATAAATTCCATGAAATGAATAAAAAGTCTTGGTTTCCCAGAATACTCTGAGAGTTACAAAGTGTGCATAGCATTCTTTGTACAATTTTAATCAATCATAATCTCCCTTGATGAGAAGCACACAGGGCTTGGAGGTCAAGGTCATAAGGTCTGCCCTGCTAGGAGGCAACCTGAAGCCATTCTGGAGTCATTCTACCTTGCTACCTAACATGTTCAGTGTCTTCCCAGCTCACAAATGCACTATGGCAACAACAGGGCTTCATACCTCTGGGGCAGCCACACGACCTATGCTAGTGGCCCTCAGCATGAGCCAGCACCCTCTGGAACTGGGGGATTTGGCATTTCTCTTTCTGTATCTAGCTTTCTGCACTTCGTGTCCAACTGGCCCAAAATGTTTCCTCAGATCCCTGAGAACAGTCACATACTCTTTGTCTGTCACAGGGCTCACCTTGTGAGCCTCTGGGGGGATTATGTTGCAGCCTGTCCTGCATCTGTGTATGACACACTTGTCTTTCACTCTGCGGGCTGCTGCTCATGAAGAGAGCAGAAATAGGGCAGTAGAGTTTTTGCACTATGAACTCTATCTCTGCTCCATGATTTGTATGTCAACAAGTACTTTTTAGAAAGCTTGAGATTTGCATCCCAGGACCTGCTGAGGCCAGCTTTCCCAGTCTCTTACTCTCTGTGACCAGAAATGGGGCCAGCAGTGGGGGGAAATGAGTCCTGGAAATGAGTACCAGTCAGAAAAACACCCAGTTTGAAAACACTCAACATCCTCTTTAGGGAAAAATGAGTGGGGTCAAGTTGAAGATACTAATAACTTAGAATCCTCACAGTGAACAACTAAATCACTGTAAAGCAGCAGATTATAAGAAAAATTACATGTTCACAAGAATAGTAGATCTTCATTGTAGGAAATTTTGAAAATGCCTGAGTATGCAAGGGGTAGGGAGGACGAAATTACCTGTAAACAAAAACTACCTGTAAACCAACCACTCAAGCCTACCCACAGCTACACCACTGATTATTTCCTTAAAGTAATTTTTGTGCATTTAAAAACAATTGTATTACACAGTATATTATTTTTATCTTTTTTCATTTAATTTTACATAGTAAGGACGTTTCTAACATAATGACTGGTCTGCCTTTTCTAACACTCCATGATATGATCCTCCTCTAATTTATTTCACCACTCCCTGTTTGAGGATAAAACACTTCCTGTTTTTTCATTATGATAAGCATACAATGAACTTTTCAATTATTGATCTTCATCTACATTTCTATGTCCTTAGGAGAGATTCTTAGAGAATATGGCGTCCTTGTAGGAACACTGAAGTTCCCTTCTGGGAGGCATGAGGCCCTCTTCCTTTCCCTACAGGTGGAGACAGCTGGTTCATAAGCATCCTTCCTGCCCCAAGCATTGGTTTAATATTTACTATTGAGATCTGCACAATGATATTCATTGTTTCAAGTAGTGATTTTCTGATTCACTCTCAGATGAATGTAGCTTGATCTAGCTGCTTTGACTGCTTCTGTCAACTTTTATGTCTGTTGCTCATTTTTTCATCCATTAACAGTTAACATTTTGTCAAATGTGTGCTAAATACTACTAAAGGACCCAAGAGGTGTGGAGTCTGAGGAGTCCTCACAGACTGTTATCCATGCCTGGGAGCTTCTGTGCATGTCCCACTGGGCCCTGTGACACTCAGCACATTAGAAAGACAAGGTTCATTTCTTGAAAGTATTCTATATTCAGTATGAACCCCATCAGGGTAGTGAGGTACTAACATGGACACGTTCAATGCTATGTAAACATTTGCAGGCAAGCAGCCTTCTTAATAATGCATTATCGAGGCTTGCTGATGAGTTGTTAATAGTGCTAAGATGGGAATTGAATTTGAAGCAGACATTCAAATCAGTAACATATCTGGGTGGTGGACTCTAGCCACATTCCACCAAGGCCACCAAGCCAGGTAAGAGTGTCATATTTTGCCCCACAAGTAAGGTTCACAAAACACAATTATATTCAGTAATGATCTCCTTAAGACCCAAATGCCGACTAATTTTATTCCAGATGAAGAGGAATTATTCAACTCTGAGAGTTACTAAAATTCAACTCTGAGAATTACTAAAATGTTGCAAAAATTAAAACTCACAGAACAACCAGTTTGTGCTCTCTTTGGCCTGGATAGAACAACATTTTAAAAGAAGCTGAAAAGCAGTGACCCTAATGTCTTAAGGATACCTTTAATGCAGTGTCACCCTGGGGACAACATAGGCCCCTGATGTTCTTCTGGATCCAAATGTATTTTGGTACTGAACCCCTGAGATGGAGACAAGGGCCTGAGTATGATTATGTGACTCTGCCATGAACACCACAGATCCGAATGGCCGTGGCAGATCCCACTACCATGCAATCAGGAGTCCTAGAAATGGGGACTCTTACTCAGGTATCCCTTTTGTGAACTGGGCTCCTAAATGTAATATACCAAATAGCTCCAGCTTTAACTTGCCTGTCAGGGCTGAGGCTGTGAGCTCCCTGAGTACAGGAACCACAGTCTGATCCTGCCTTGCTTCTGATGTCTAATGCAAATCCCCAACCACAGTTCAGACCACCAGAGGGACTCTGAACTACTGAAAATGAAATCTTCTCAATCCTGCTTTCCCAGCCTTGGTAAAAGAGCCAGTTCAGGCCCTCTGATTCTCTCAAGGCAAACTGAATATACTCTGTCACTTTCACAAACCCAAGCCTGCTGACCACAGCTCCTCAGTGGCTCTGTGCCCTATTTTTCTTGACCTGCCAGGTGAAGGAAGATGCTCCTGATGCTCTGCCCCTGAGCTACACCCCTACACACTTCCCCAGCAGGGCCTCAGTAGGTCTCTGGAGTGCACTGGGATTCTGATGCTCAGATGTCCCTCTACAGGCCCTGGCCCCAGGATGTGCGGCTGTGTTCAGAAGGTGACAGCTTTGTCCCATTCTGCCGGTGACAGAGGAATGCAAAGCTGGTCTCTGTCAACACCATGAAAGGCAGAGGTATGGTGGTGTAGAATGAAGGTAGGAGCACTCTACCAGCACCTGCGAAGTTGTTCACCTTCTAAGCAACCTCTTGGAAGAGGTATTATGGTGGCTTTCATAACTAAAATGGATAGACACTAAGATAAAAAGCCTTAGTGGATAACCCACTTTTTATTTTGGGACATTCATTTCTGAAAAAGATGGAGTAACAACTGCAAGGCTTAGAAGGCAATCCTCAAGCAGCTGGCCCTTACTTCCTGGTCCAGCACCCTGCCTTTCCCTGAACAAGGCCATGAGAGCCACTTGCTTGTCACAGAGAGGAGAGATGCCCCTTCGTGTGCCAGAGCTGCCACTGATCTGATAGTGTCACTCGAGAATCGATGGCTTCTCTTGGAGAAATGCAAGAACTGCTTTCAAAGCTTATGTTTATTTGTCACCCTCACAGTTTATTCCCACTGCCTAAAAGATCAATACATCACCATTTCCAAGGGCAGTATGTTGAACAGGGTTGTGAATAAATAGCGCATCTCAGCACTGCTGTGACACATTCCTGGGAAAAACACCTTTGCTGAACATTTTTTTTTTATAAATTAAACATTTTGAACCACAGGAATGAATTAAAATTGGATCAGCTATCAGTTATCCAATGCCATGAAGTTAAAAGAATGTGTAAGTGTATATTGAGCCAGGATACTATTGTGCCAGGAGCAGGCTGAGCCACGGCCCAATTAAAAACAGCTGCCATCCTCAAATACCCCATCCTTCACCTATAACCAAGACAAAGTTTGTCTCTTTCTTTCTTTTCCCTTTTTTTTCCAATTTCAGAATGCTCAGCGTACCAATGGGGTTGGGATGTATTTCACTCTTGACTGGGTACAGTGAGATTGCTAATCAGGATTACTTGATTCAGTCAACACTGATTTCAATAAAAAGACCAAAAAAATTATCATAAATATAGAGAAAGTGCGGGCGGCAGTGACAGGTGATTAAAATCTCATTCGCTTGGAATCAGACTGATTCACGGATGCGGGGGAAGTGAGTCCTGATTCCGCCATGGTGATCATTATCATCCTCTCAGCAGCCACTTCTGAGCACACACACGTGCACACACATACACATGTACACATATGAGCATCCAGGAGGTCCACAGACGGAGAATCATGGCAATTCAGCATCCTAAGAAAGGCTTGGAACAGCAGCTGCTGAGAATGGGTTCATGGAACTAATTGGTGAGCTAGGACTCAGTGGCTGATCACGGGGAGGAGCCAGTTCCAAACACAAGCTCAGTGAACGCCACACTGGCAGTGCTTAGAAATATCTCAAGGGCTGGAATCAGCCTGTACAGTGCTATGGATGACATTCAATCAGAGAATTAAAGCGATTCCTTCCAACACAAAAAGAGGAAAAACAATCTTGCAGCCCTCGGAAGCTGCCAGGCCTCAAGAGGACTCAAGCTGGATGGGAATTCTACTCCAGCCCCAGCAACCTCTGCAGGAGGCAGCCAGTGTAGCCTGGGCACATCTAAACATTTCCCTAATGGTCCCAATCAATGCCTGTGCTCCCTCCACTGCCTTGTCCACTTCATCACCCATACCCCAAAGGGGCTCTGCTTTGTCCCATGTTTTGGCTAGAACTTGGCCAGGAAGGGGTGACCACATGGCATTCTCATCATGCCTGCTCCCAGGGACCTTCCTCCCACAGGGCAACCCCTGGTTGCTCTCTGCCTAGGGCCAGCACCTGCCTCTCTCATCCCTCGTCACACCTTCACCCCCACTCTTGACTTCCTCCCAAGTGGTTTCCTGTTCCAGACTGAACTCTCCAGGGACACATACCTTGGCCCTCTGCTCTGTGCCCTGCCTGCACAGGGGCTGCCAGATTTAGCAGGTAAAAATGTAAGACCATCCAGTTAAATCTGAATTTCAGATAAACTATGGCTAATGTTTTAAGGTAAATATGTTGCAAACATTGAAAGGAACATACTTATCTTAAAAGGTTAGCCACTGTTTATCTGAAATTCAAATTTAACTGAACATCGTGTATCTTGTCAGACAACCTTAGCCCCAACTAAACACACCCTCTTGAGGTTTACTACCTTCCCCTCACCAACCTCTCCATCTTTGAAGTTCCTATTCCTGAAGGCAGAACCCTACCTCTCCACCAACACACACACGCATGCTTCAAGGTCTCCACAAGCCAGAAGCAAGCACCACATCTGGCACCTTCTACGGGTCCAGTGGGTACAAGGCGGTCCTGTCCATCTCCCCTATCTCCTGGGGAATAGATGTCATCTTATGAATTGATTCTGTCCCTCATCTATAGTAGATGCTCATTAAATAACATCTGCTCCAAGTGGGGCCCCTCACAATATACAGGGGTCTTGAGGTGCCCCTGCCTGGATGGGGCCCCCCTCCTCATCCTTCCTTGCTATTTTATCTCAAGGCCAATGCAAATGAGTTGCTCTGAGTAACTGTTTGCTCATCTGCAAACTATTACGTGGCTGGCTTAGCGATAGGGCTGGGAGTTTCTAAATTCACATCCCACTTCTTTTCCCTTCCCTTGCATGCTCTTTCTGTTCTGGTTGGAAGAAGGAAATCCTGGAGACTACAAAGATGAATGTTCCATGAGTGCCAAATAGAAGCCACAAGAGTGTCTCGGCTTCCACCTTCAGATCTTAGCATTCCTCCCATAGCCAGGTGTGAGGTCACCAGGACATGCGGGCATTGGTCAGCCCTCAAATAAGCCTAAATTCATTCTCGATACAAAGGTAGGCCACTATGCCTTTCTACAACTTTGAGGTGCACTCTGGAACCTGGCGCTCCGAATCGTCTGGATCAGGAGGACGTTAAGCTCATCTTCAGCTAGGTCTTCTATGTGCCTGACAGTGATCTAATCTGTTAAGCGAAGATTAGTGTTTTAGGATGAGTGTGTCCCAAATGCTACACAGGACACACCCTAAAACACTGACCACAAGTTAACAAATATAAACTGTTCTGTACCCTCCTGACAACAGAAACCTCCTTCGGGACACAACAACTACCAGTGCCCACGTGATCCAGATCTCTTGAGAACTGGATTTCCAACCCAGTACCAATGAGCACTTCACACCACTTGCACAAGAACAAGAGGCAGTGGGCAACAAGTGGCAACGCCTCCTGGCAGGGTCACTCATTCAGAGCCCAGGGATATAGACAATTCAAGGACATCCTTTCTAATCACAGCCTAGATGAGTGGCAGTCAAGTGGTCAGTCCAGACAAGTCCAGAGGCTAGTCCAACCCATATCATGGGTCACTGGCCCACAGGGACACAGACTGAGGTCTGGCTGGCTGAGAGCTGGTTCCCTGCCACACTGTGAGCTGGCAGCAGATCACTTCAACAAAGCAATGGGTGTAGAATGTGGGTGGATGTTGGGAAAGGCTGGGACAGCAAAAGGGACCGTACCATGATCTGCCACCGGCAACTGCAGACAAGGACCTACATGGCAGGTGGAACCCACAGCAACCCTGGAGCACTAGGAACCCCCTCCTCTTCCACCCCCACTAGGAGGGGCTCCAGGAAGTTACTCCCCCCAACCATGCAGCTGGTGTTCATGGCTGGCTAGACAAGGCAGCAGGTGCAGTAACAGGGTACTGTGCAGCACAGCAACATCAATTACAATTACTAGGGTTATTAAATTATGGAATTATATAGAATTCTATTTATGGAATTATAGAAAACATCACCAACTGACTCACACCCCCTGACAGTTTTAAAGTCCCTTCCCTTCATCCCAGGGGTCCCAGAGCTGTACAGTCTAGGCCCAGGGATGGTAAGGACCAATCCAAGATCTCATATTTCCTCCATTTGGGGCCAGGTTGTGACCCCAGCTCAAGCTACTACTTTTCTTGTCCTTGCACAGTTCAGATACCATCCCAAGGGGCATGAAGGCAAGTGGGTATCTCTTCATCCACATTATCAACAGCCAAGAATACAGAGGAGTGCCCAGGACCCTGGCAGAAGGTGGCTTCAGCAGGGCTAGGGGCAGCCCAATGGGAGCAAGGCTGGCCTGCGCAGGAAGACCTATAGGCAAAGAAGTACTATGATACCCAAGTCCCCTAGGAGGATAATGGCTTTGGCAGAAAGAACTCTTAATTTCATGTAAGGTTTTGCCTTTGATTTCCTTTAAGTACTGGACTATCTACAGTTCAATTTCTAAACATAAAACTTGGTCACACCCAACTGGAAAGGCTGCTGTGAGGGCAGCCCGATTTGGACCCATAGCATTACCTCCTAGGTACAGGATCTTCTATCTTTATTGCAATCAGTGGTCTCTGTGGACAGCAGGGGGCTCACCCCACACAAGATGAAGTCTGGGGTTCCCAGGGTACAAAGGGTAGGGTGGTGTAGAGGGCAGTGCTTGGCTGAAGGACAGAAGGCTGGACCTCCACAAAGATCCAGAGAGGCCTTTTCCCTAAGGATTCTAAGAAGGAGATCCCTGAGAACAGAGAGGCCCCTGAGACCCTTTGGGGAAAAGCTAACAGGCAATGGTAAGAAAAACAAAGTGAGACTTTTGTCCCATTTCTCCCAATCCCGATGACCCTCCAGCCCCACTGCAAACCTGTTCCTCAGCTACCTGCTGGGGTGGGGGGGTCCATGTATCCATTCATGCACACTCTCATTCTGGATCAAAGGGCTTTCCCACAGGTCTGGCCTAGTTCCCCACTGGGGTCTTTGGAAGGAGAACTAATCCCTCTTTAGAACTAAGCAGACCGAGATACTTCTAGGGCCCCTAGATCATAGCTGGGGTACAGCAGACATCTTTTCCTACTCTTCTTCCCCTGCCCACTTATAGCCAGCTCATCCTGAGGCTGTCACCATGTAGCCAAGGAGCTTCCTTAAGGAGTACAGAGTCCTTCCCCAGCCCAGCTTTCACCAGAGCTTCACTGATTACTCCTGAAGAAGTCTCAAGACAAGCATTTCATTCCAGCATCTTCTAACGCTTCATCCCCCACTAACAAGAGAAGCATGATGAAAAATCACTCTCTTTCTCTCATACAGTCAAAATGGTCATATTTCAAACATTGATATACAGATTTAACACAATCTCAATCAAAATGCCAACAGCATCTTCTTAGAACTAAAAGAAAACAATCCTAAAGTTCATATGGAGCCAGAAGAGAGCCAGAATAGCAAAAGCAATCCTGGGTAACAAGAGCAAAGCAAGAGGCACCATAGTCCCAGACTTGAAACTATATTACAAAGTTACAGTGATAAAAACAGCATGTTACTGGCACAAAAATAGACATTATGATCAGTGGACCAGCACAGAGGAGGCAGAAACAATCCCAAGCACATTCAACTAGTTGCTCTTTGACAAGAGGATCAAAAACATACATTGGAGGAAAGAAAGCCTCTTTAATAAATGGCATTAGTAAAAATGGCTCTCCACATACTGAAGATTGAATGTAGGTCTATACCTCTCACCATGTACTAAATTAAAATCAAAATGGATCAAAGAACTAAATGAAACACTTACCCTCCTGAAATACAGAATAGGTAAAACTCTTGAAGACATAGGTATAGGTTCTGACACAACCCCAGGTACATAAGAAATAACACCAAGAATCAATAAAGGGGATGATATAAAATTAAAAATCTTCTGCACAAAGTGCAGCATGCAAAGAAAATCTATGGAATGAGGACAAAAATCTCCAGCTATTCCTCAGAGGAGTAGCAGCTAGAATATATAAAGAAGTCAAAAATTTCAACCATCCCAAAATAAAAGACCCAGTAAAAAAATGGGCAAGTGAAATACACATTTCACAGAAGTACAAATGGTCAATATATACATGGAAAAAAAATGCTCAACATTTCTGGCCATGAGAGAAAAGCAAATTAAAGCAACACTGAGACTTTGTCTTAATCTAGAAAGAATGATCACTGTCAAGAAATCAAATACCAAAGTAATAACAAGTGCTGGAGAGGCTGCAGGGGAAAAGAACACTTCTACACTGCTGATAAGAATATAAACTAGTACAACTACTATGGAAATTCCTCAAAATGTTGACACTAGAAATTCCATTTGACTGAGCTATTCCACTTCAAGAATTAAAGACATCACATACAGTGACAGATTCATACTCACATGTGCGGTAGCATTATTCACAATAGCTAAATCTTGGAAGTCTACATGTCTGTTAACAGATGAATAAAGAAACTGTGATATTTACACACAATGGAGTATTACTCTGCCATAGAGAAAAATAAATTTGAATCATTTATTTAAAAAAATAGTGGCACTCTGAGACCATAATATTAAGTGAAATAAATCAGACACATAAGCTTAAATGTTACAGAGTTTTTCTCAGAAACCCAAGTTACAAAGAGCAAAACAAAAGATAGACAAAGGCAAGCAGGAAGATAGATCTTTCTCAAATGGGAAGGGAATCAAGAGACAGAGAGACAGGAGATGAAAACAGAAATTAAGATACATCATATTCATGTACCAACTCCATATGAGGAATGTAAACATTATATACTGCAAACATGTGATATTAAAAAAGGGAAGAAAAGCCACCTCCTCCCTAAGTAACAGCATCTTCTTTTGAGTAAGAACATAGGTGCTTGTTTACAAAATACAACGAGCAAAATGCTTCAAAGTAGCACAAGCTACTTTCTGGTATTTCAATCACAATCATACCCCAACCACAACAACTCTACAGAGACTAGAACATCCCCAGGAACACCTGACAAGAGCTGTTTCTCCGATGGCTGGTGAGTTCTTGGTCCATGGCTATCTCAGAAGATGCCCTGGTTTCCCACATGGTCTTTGTCAGTGGCCTCCTTTAGGAGACAGAATGTGTTTTGTCCTAGGATGAAAACCAGCAATTCTAAAAGTTCCCAAGGAAAAGATGAAAACAATTCAATTTTCTTGGTATAGCATCAGGACAGGTACAAGCAGGACTGTCTCCACTGTCTGTCTGCACTGCTTCCAAAAGGAACAGACAAATGCAGCTGGAGGGGTCTTATGCATCCTGGGGTCCAACTTATGTTCTGAGCAATGCGGACCAGTGAGTCAATATGGTAGAGGTTATTTAGTGCTGTCATGGCCCATAAAGTCAAGTTAGGGAAGCAGAAGAGGAAAATTTTGGGTGAGAACCCAGGAAAACACACTAGCCAATGTCTTAAAACCCAAGAGCATCAGAAGGTGAGGATGTGGGTTCACAGAAGTATGGATTGTCATCTGTTAGTTCAGTCTTCACACCCTTTCCACGTGTCTTGGATCCCTGACCTGTCCAACACAGATACCTGTTCTGTATTTTTACTTTTCCTAGGCAACACCGGAGCCACTCCACTGCACAAAGTGACTCTGGAAGCTCAAGGCCATGACATCTTTGAAATAAGTAACCCCAGCCAACCAGAAGATGTGCCCTGCAGCAACAGCACTGCCAGCCTCAGTCTCTATGACCTGCTGCACAAACAGAGAAGAAGCAGCTGAGCTATTTTTAAGCTGGCTTCCTGGGTAAAGACGTCACCGTTACCAGTCGCAGTCCTCACTCTCTGCTTTCCATTCTCCCCTCCCTTGATCAAAAGCCCACTGCCCCTTCCCAGGTGATGGACAATGTACTAAAAACAGGTGAAATCTGAAAGCAGTATAATTATGTAAGTCTACACAGATAACTCTAGACTTCACCATCAAGGTAACTATATCATATTAAAAGTTTTCTTCAGCCAATGCGTGTGACTGATTCTAGTTTCACTGTGCAGGTTTTGTTTAAGGACATGTGTTTTTGCTTTGTTTTGCTCTTGTTTGTTTGTTTAGCCAAACTTGGTGAGTAAACACTTTGAGGGAGATCCAGATGAGAGCCAGCCCGTACCATGGCCATATTTGCATTTTCTCCTGAAGCATCCGTGGTATTATAATTTTGCCCCTCTGGATTTTCCCGTCATAGAGCTTAATCAGATTGAAACCCTTTCAGCACTTCTCATTGATAAATGGAATTAGAATTCCCACATGGAACTGGAGATCCTAGAGTCAATGGCAGACTTCTGTCACACACCAGACTATATCTGAATTATTTTATAGGGCAAGAAAATGATACCAAATTCACAACTGCACTTGTGAGCAATATTTCTAAATATTGTGATCTAAGGACCTGAGGTATTATGCCAAGCCCTGCCTGTGCAGATCTCTCTGCCCCTCTGGCATAAACTCATGCCAAATAGTAGCACTTTGGATGGTTCCCTCTTTGATCAAAATATTTTATGTCTCTTCTAAACTCACAGCTCTGAAGACCCACTGGCCCATCACAGGGACACAAATGCTCCAGCACATCTGTTTGCCATCCATAAAGCTAGCCCAGGGCCACACTCATGGTCATACTCGCACAAACTGTCTACTCCCTGCACAGACACCCTCACAATCCTGTGCAAAGGTATGTCCCAAACAGCCTTCATCCCATCCTGCAAGATATCAACACTGAACAATTCTTGGCATTTCAAGGAAGCCCAAAGAGAAAGGGTTCACCCAGACCTCACCAAGACCCCAAGTGAGGAGCCCCAGCACATGAGAACATAAGCTCATTGCATTCCTGGAACCCCTTTAGAGTGAGGTCCCTAGCACCTACCATAACTCCTGGCATGGAGAAGCAAATGAACTCAGAACCCCAGTGGCCTGAATTCAAATCCCAGCTGCACTCCTCCCCAGCTAAGAGATTTCAGAAGCTTCTTACATCTCCAGCTTAGAGGAAATTATAGTAATTGTACAATCGGGGTTGTTGGAGGCATCTCTTGTCAAGAAACCTGAGCCTAGTGAACCACATTATCTTTATCATGGGTGTTGTTACGTATTATGATGGGACTGCTATCACTAGGTTAGTGTCCTATACACTCTTATTACACACACTGTAAAGTGAGGGATAGAGAAATAATAGTGCACCCATCTAAGGGAACCGCCCCATCAAAGGGTAGACTAGTGGGCTGGAGGAGCTGCAGGGAGGCTAGGCATGGAGGCTGGAATGGGAGGGTGCTACCAACCCTGGAAAGTCATTGCCAGGGCTGCCTCAGGAGCCCAGCACCTGTTTCTCCCTGCCAGTTATAAACAAGTGGTCCTAGGGTCTTAGCATGCTCCAAGCAAGGACACAGTCCTACCACACAAGGTAAGTGAGGACCCCCACATATACCCTTACACTTTCCCAGGTTTCCAGATCTAGACAGGGAAGAAGCTGGTCTGCTTCCAAGTCCCTTGTAGAAACTTTCATAGTGTAAGTTAGGAAAGTAAAACATCCAACCTCAATAGGCTGAAATAAATCACCACCAAACTCAGCTGCTGCAGGCACCAAGTTCAAAGGAAAAAGAAACCCTTACAAGGCATCAAGAGGTCAGCTAGGACAGAGGACCCTCACTCAGAGGCACAAGCATCAAAGCATAAAAACATGATGAGGACAACTCACTTCTACTCTGCCTCTGTCAGCAAAAAGGGGCTGCAGGTGCAGGCTTCCCAGAGAAGATGACCCAGCTCCCCCTCTTGAGGCCACAGTCCCAGAACCTGCTTCTAGGAAGTCTACCACCCAGGATCAGCACCAAGGTGAGGTGCTAGAGGCCAACAGCCCTGAGGCCCTGGGTATCCAGAGTGTAGAGCGTGGGAATAGGGAGGGCCTATTCCCTATGGTGATAACCATAAGGACATGTAGAAAAAAGTGCAAAAGGAGCAGTGTTCCATCTAAGGGTCTGGATATTAGAGGGAAGGAGCAGTGTCTAGAGGACAGGGCCTGATTATCCTTCTTGGAGGAGTCTTAGGTATTGCAACAGCTACATTGAAAGGGGGTGGGCCCTAGGTAGAGGTACCAATAAGAGGCTCTGCAGAAGTCGCTACCACAGGCACAGAGCACTCACTGACTGGATCATCACAGGGTAGTACAGGTGGGACTCCTCCAGATCAATCAGGCAGTACAGCAAGTAATGCCAGGCAAATATACAAGGTCCTGGCCATGACTTAAGAAGAGAGGCCATCAGTTAAAATCCTGAGATCCAAGTTCTAGACCTATTGGCCTGAGCTATCAGCCTCAGTGTCCCTACACCCAGAAGTACCTTGAATCTCAAGGAGCCCATTCCACTCAATGAGCTTAGTTTGGCCTCTATAGGTTTTAATGCTTTCACTATTTTTAATCTATGAAAAAAATTATACTAGAACTTTCAGTTAGAAAACAATCATATTTGAGCTTCTGGGGAGATATGTCATTGCAGATTTTGAGTGACTTTAGAACATCCCCCATGGGGTAAGACTCTTTAGGGTGGTCAACGGCCTATGGTCTCCTTTCCAGGACAGTAATGTAAGATGCATGGACAAAAAAATGTGCCCTAAAATCACAAAAACAGAAATAGTATTTCATACTAACACTCAGGGAAATAGCTTTCAGTGGTAAATGCCAAACAAAACAAAACAAAAACAAACTTAAGCTATTCCTATGTCCACCTTGCCAGTGCTGGGCACCTACTAACTGAGCACCCCACCACCACCACCATGCTGCAGAGAAAGCTCTCAGTACCCACAGAGCGGGAAAAACCCAACCAGTAAAGCAGACCACTCAAGCCCTCGGAGGATGATGGACACTGAAGCTAGTTGTGGCCACACAGGAACATTTAGACATGGCGTCTCTGCTGTTTAAGGCATGTAGAGATAATGATTATTACTTCTAAGTAATGGATGCCCATTTGCAAATCTGGTCACAACATTTGAATGTACACTGATGCGGTCTTATTTTCAAATGAAATCAACAGAACCACTGATTGTAAAAAAAAAAAAAAAAAAATGCCGCTCTAAAGTGGGGGTTGGAGGGACTCCTTGCAGAGTGCTCAGGCAGAGGCTTGTGTTGTAAGGCAGATTTCATGATGTCAGATCACATATTGACACTAATTCAGTGGACCTTGAAGTAAGAAGCATTCTGATTTAAGGTATTTACTTATTTATTGCTTTCTAATGGATGTTTTTCTCTAGATTCCTAAAGAAAAGCTGCAGATAAGACACATTTTGGTCTTCTACTCTAAACAGCACTGCCTGCATGATAGGAAGTGACTGGATAACTCTCCCGGCTGCTCAAAAAGCCAACTATTTCTTCCACACAAACAAGGCCAGTCAGAGAGCTGAAAGCTGCCAGGCGGCTCTTCATTACTGGCCATGCCTGACCCGGCCTTCCCAGTTGGAGGGGATTCCGGCAGCTCTCCACAGACAAATAAACAGCAAATACTTACAGGGGACAGCCTTGTAGTACTGATTCCTTAATCAACAGTTAAAGAAGCAAATTGGATTTGCCCTATCACAAAAAAAAAAGAGAGAGAATTAATTCCAGATTGTAGTTATTGTCTTAAGTACAAGAAGGCTGTCTTATAGGCTTGGCTGGATAATTTCATTTCAAAAGTATCTCTAAAATTTGACATCCCTTGGGATTTGTGGTTTTCTCCATCATTATATAACTGTAAACTTCTGGATGTTAGAGATTGGATAATTTCTTTCAGCTGGACCTGGCCTCCAAGGCTCTTGGATGCTAAAGATGAGCACTAACACACTGCCAGGACTTACATGTCAGGCTTAGGAGCAGCACAGATTCCCCAGCATGCACATCAAAAGTTTTAGTGTGTGTGTCTTTGCTTATTTATTTTCCTTCATATTCCTTCTATAATCTCTACTATTAACCAAAAGAATTGTCAAGGATTCCTTTCCCAGACTGCAACTACTCGAGCCAGTGAAAACAAAACAGAAACAAAGATACAGTCTCTTTCAGGCTGTTTGGTTTGCTCCCGTTAAAGTTTTGCCGTGCAGAGCTCTTTGGAACCATATGTTCACACAACGTTATGCAGAGGAGCTGGCCTCGGAGCACATGACAGTCATGCGCTAGCTTAGCCCCGGACAGCCCCAGCCGAAACCGTAAAACGCTCGGTAAAATCAGCCACACTTGAGGTATCGTGTGTCTCCACGGGTAAAATATCTCCCTACACTTTCCCGCCTGTGTGTGATTTCTGAGTTGATTAACACTTCATCTCTAGTGTTATGTTATTATAGCCTTTATGTTTTAATCCATTTTTTACACTGTGGGAAAAGAAAAATATCACTATTCTAGTAATCAAGTTATTCCTGTAAAATCCTAAATAAAATGAGAATTTTATTAAAGATATTTATCTTATACAACAAGAATAAAATCAATTTGCACTGCTGGTCCAGCATCCAGTTACAATAACATTAAAATATATTGTTTATTTGCGGGTGGGGCCATTTCTCTTTTCAGATTGGTCAATGAAGAAACACCACAGTGCCCTTCTTTCAGAGTATCAGCCTGGCAGCTGGACATAGAGGAGAGCATTTTTATTGTTAATCAATGCCAATCAATTCTGAGCCTTGATGTTAAATAGGGATCAATACCACTGGGCTGCAGATGAGATCTGATTTCAATTGGTGAGCAAACCTGCAGAAGTTTTTAATCATAAGGTAAATCAAGACCTGGAACATAAGTCAGATGAATTAATATCAGCAGCATAGGACCTCTCTTGCCACTGATCCAGCACAAGGAAATTTCTGTCATATTTCATTATCACTCTTAGGGCTGCTGAAGGCAGCGTTTGGGGAGCATTTTCTTAGTGGAGGCTGGAGCGCCCCTTACACCGCGCGGTGAATCCTCGCCGCAACTGCAGCCAGCTGGTCCACCGAGTATAGTTATACGTATGCCCCATGAATCTCATTTTATGCGATTAAGATCCATAAAAATTCAATAGCTTTTCTTCTGCAATTCACATTTTACCTGGTGAAATATCATAAGAATTTCATTATCTTTGCAGCTGTTGCCTAGGATCAAGCAAAGGTTATTATCCTCTTCGAAAACACTATAGAATATGTACGAAAATGTCAGGAGAACTGGGCATTTAAAGCTTGATTTTTTAAAAGAAAAACACTGTCTGAAGTTTAGAATAAACTGCACTTGACATTTATGTACCATGATGCATTTCTAGGTAAACTGATTTTGCAAGGAAATTCTTTGAATTCAACTCTGTGACTGGATTGTAAAAGGAAAAGGAAAGATGGGAGGGAGGAAGAGGGGGAGGAAGAGGTGCGAAAGGAAAGGGAGAGAGGAGGGGGAGGAATTGTGCAGCAATCCTAAAGCAAGGCTCTCCCCACATCAGTCTGTATAGGGTTTCTTAACCTTTCCGATAACCATCCCCAGGAAGATAACTCCGAGAACCCTAACCGATTGCCATGGTCTAATCCTATGGATCACTCAGGCCCGTTTAAAGCATTTGAAGAAAAATGGCCAGTGTGAAGAAGGTGATTGATCAGAAAGCTCTGTAAATCATGTGGATGTGGTACAATCCTCCGGTCTCCACTGCTAGGGTTCCATCCATGATGATAAATTAGCATTAGATGGAACCTAATGAGTTTACTAAACATTTGGGATTTGTGCTAATAAACTGGCTGGCTGTGAACTAGCAGAAGCGATGAGCAATCCCGGGGCTCTCTCTTATCTCTGTAACATGACAGTTAAACCACGCTTCCAATCTGCGATCAATTCATCATCCGACACCATTGTACATTCTTCACAAAAAGATAATTACTGCTTCCCTGGATCAGAACACTCATATTTCCTTGGAATTGCAGGTCTTGATAGCAGGCACTGTCACCACTGCCTTCCAGCCCCACTATACAGCTCTATTTATGATCATTATTTTCGCCTAAACAAGCCTTTTTCCTCAACTTGATAACGAAACCTGCTACAAGAAGCAGGGAGCAGTTAAGACATTGTTCCCTCTGTGGAGTGCTTTTATGTTTAGTGGAGGCCGCTGACAAATATTTTATTCAAGGCATTAGTAAAAGTTTCCACTCGTTAGAACATATTTAGAACATATCGCTACCATTTCCTTCAACAACTACAACAACAAAAAGATCCAGTTCCCAGTTCTGATTTGTTAAAAAAAAAAAAGAAGAAGAAGAAGTGGGGGTGGTAGTGGTAAGAGTAAAGCCAGTAACGTCACAGGGAATAAATCAAAACGTGATTAAAAAGACCGTAGCAGCTTTAAAATCGCATGCCCGTGGCTTCTCTGCTTCTAGTTTCTAGATTTCTCCCTCCTCGCCTTACAGGGATCTGCCCTGTGGACTGGTCAACTCTGTTTGACCCCCGGCACACGCAATAAATTACCATAACACACAACTCTGAAACAATGTAAATTAGTTACTGCTCACAGTCTAATAAATGGGAACAAATGTGTTTGGGGCTGGAAAGGGGTTCTGGATGCTCTAATTGCTGGGAATAATTATAATAGGGTCTTAGGAAACATGAGCAGTAGTCACTTGTCATGACAAATATCTCTAACCCAGCAAATTTGTTTCCAATCTCAGGATTTGTTACAGCCAAATATTTTCCCTTAAAGTTAAATGTACTTACATACTTAGATTTATTCATATAAACACATACAAAAGAAGTATTTCTAAGGCTATATGAGATATCTATGTGTCATAATACTCTAAACCAAGGTGAGTGTGTTTTTATTTTAAAGGTTTTTCTGGCATTACCACCACACCAAGCTATGCTCCCTGAGAAGCACAACAAACATTCAAGATGAGACCCTTGGTGACCACCAGAAGTGGGAGAGAATCTGTCATTAGCTGAGAAGCGAATGAAGGGCAAGATCTATTTCTGATCCTCACAAAGGCCCAGCTCTGGATGGGAAGCCTTGCCATGTATTAACTTGCATAACTCATTATTTGTTCGAAGTAATGATCTTTGGAGAAAGCGCTGTTATATTTAGAACCCTGTTGTCAAATTTAATAAATGATAGTAACTGCCATTTCCCCCTTGAAAGCACTTTCCCAGGTCCCTGCACCTCTCCCTAAGGGCCTCTGCTGGCTGGAGACCCACAGCAATCCACGTCCTGGTAACTGATGGCTGCTACCCAGTGGCTGGATCAGGCTGGTGACCTCGGACAGTGGGGATGAGCAGCTCATCCAATCCAATCCCCCACTTGTTTCCTGACCCAATCTTCCTCGTGTCAGAGGACTTATCGCTTCATTGAGAATGTGGAAGTGGCCAGGGGAGCTCCCTTTGGCAGCATGTCCAATAACCAAATATCAAGGAAGAGAGGCCACCAGGCCACCCCATCCCAGCACACTGATCTGATTTACAAACCTTTCCTAATGTGAAACAAATGCTGTGGGTGTGAATTCATACTTAACCATAAAAACCCTTGCATTATTCTCTCTCATATTAAATACCACATATAACTCTCAGCAGGTTTTATGTTGTGTTTTACTATCAGCAATGGCCAAAGCTGGCCTAACATTTTGTTTGGCAATCAGGGAAATCTGTAGTTTAATGTATTAAGCCAAAAAAGCAACAACTACACCGAATGCCAAATGTTTTTATGTCACGGTGTAGTATATTAACCTTCCCAGTAATTTAAGCATTCTCCTTTGATGGTCAATGCTATTTTAATATTTCAAAATAGTATTATCTAGGAAATAAGCCACTGACAATAAGTGAAGTAAGTAAGCTGTACCACTTAAATAAATTCACAGTATAAAGTTGGGGATGGTGAACTTCCAAAAGCCAAGAGAACCTCTGCACAAGCAAACATGATATACTTCCCATTCACTCAGAGTAAAGGAGTTTACTACAAAAACACCATTTAGAGAAGGGAAAAATATTACCCAGAAACCTTCAGAAAGTAAAATATTGAAATTCAAAAAAGTATTGTCAGTGAGCTGCAAAGCTACAGAAAGATATACTGGAAACAACTTGGTGAAAGAAGTCAGTTAGAAAAGGCGACATAAAGTAGGAGCCCAACTATAATCATCCTGGAAAAGCAAAGCTATACAGTAAGAAGACAGGGGCTTTAAAAGTGGGGGAGAGATGAGTAGGAAGGGCACGGGGGAGTTTAGAGCAGTGAAACTATTCTGTCTGATACTACAATAATGGACATGTTTCATTAGACACTTGTCACAACTCACAGAATGTACAAGCAGAGTGACCCCTCATCTAAACTTTGGACTTTAATAGTAATGCATTAATAGTAGTTCAGTTGTAACTAGTGTCTCACACCAATGCAACATATTCACACAAGGGGGACTGATCATTTTCCTGTAAACCTAAAACTATTCTCAGAAATAAAGCTTACTAATTGATTTGTAAGACATTACCAGAGCTGTTATCATATGTAGAAGACAACATCAAGTTAAGGGTAGGTTGTCATTGGTACAGCTCCAACATCCCCGCTTCGTGATGGCAACTTTCCTGAACTCATCTTGCACCACCCAGTCTTTCCTCCTGGCATTGGGATGTCACTCTACAGAGCTGTACATGTGCTTGTGAACATATCCTGGACCGCACCACCTAAAAGAACATTTGCTAAAGGACTCTGCAGTTGTTATTTAAAATCAAATGGGCACCTGCCTTGTTGGGCCATATAATAACCCTACTCCAATGATGGAATTTGGGGAGACCACACTTTGGCCCAAATCTGGAATAACTCACTGGCCTGGCCCAACAGGCATGTCTAGGGAAGGCACACTGCCTATACCTATGCCCGCAGTCAAATCCCAGACTTGTGTTGCACATGCTACCCTCTGGTGCCCCAAGCAGACCCCAGCACCAGACCCAGTTTTCTTCAACTCCTTAACATCCAGATTGGCCATCTCTGTGCAACTTTCAAGTCAGTGAAAACCTCCAGCAAGGGTGACCCTGTGTAGCACTGTGCAGTTTTGTGTGAAAACCTTACTGCAAGCCTCCACTCAGCACACAGGCCTCCAAGGTCAAGACTGGTTGTCCCTCTTTACAAACTTGCCATCACAAGGGCAAATGTTCTGAGGGCCTTGAAAGCTGCCAAAGTTTTGTTTGGTTGTGTGGTCTTAACATGGCACCCTGCCCCCAGTACTTTCTTCTGAAAGAGGGGGGTGGGGAGCTATAGGGGGAGGGCAGGAGCAGGGCGGAGGCTGGAGCTGCCTGTCTGGGCGAGAAGGCCTCCTCCCAGATGTGCAGCAGCTCTGGGGCCTTCCAGCAGAGACACGCTGGAGCCAACTCCTTCCGCTAGCAGGCCTGGGTTCTGTGTCCTGCAAAAACACCACCCTAGCCCCTTCCTTTCCGCACATGGTAAACTCATTTCCTAGTGAATTACTGGGAAGGCACAAAGCTTGGCCCCTTTGCTGTTTTCAGAAGATGCGCTCCATCCACAGGGTACCACGGCCCACATGGATTTTGAGTATTTTCTAGCTGAGCAACTTCTACTGAAGGAACTGGACAGGCACCTTTTTTGTTTGTTTTGTTTTTAAAGGGCAGGGGAAATAAGCGATTCAGAAATAGCTAAAGATCAGTTTCCCTAGGCCTCCTACATTTACAGTGCTCTTCATCAAATGGTTGGTAAATTTACATTTATTATTTTGACAGGTATGAATGTTTCTGAATAAAATGTTTTAAAAACAGTTTTCTCAAGTTTCTACAATTTAATGAATGTTAGTTACCTCAAAGTTCTAAGAAGTTTATAAAACACAACAAAACCTCTACCCATAAAATTTCTTGTTTTTCAAAATGATAACCATACTTTTTATTTTCAAACATTAATAATATCAGAATAATGTCTCATTATAAAGAGTTTTAAACCACAAACATTTTGGGGAGATTTGCTACTAAGATAAACAAACAAGAGGACTTGTGTTCTGGCGAGCTGACAGGAGTGAATGGTTTTCATTTTCTCAGAGTGCAAGCAGCAGAAGCTTTGCCAAGTACAGGTTAAGCTCCTTGAGTTTTCACTTCCTGTACCCCTACTTGTCAATCACTTCCTGTCTGCAACGACAATTTCCATCATTAGAGCCTGGAATTTTTATCTCTTCCAATGTGCCTCCTGTTGCCACTGTAAGTTTGAATTCTGATAAATTATTCACCATCTTTGAAAAGTAACCAAAAATTACCACCTCAACTTGAGCCACCTATATCTAGCAAACATCACCCTTCTCCCGGAGTGTCTCCCAGTGCCTCCACAAGGCCAGCTTCTCCTGCTTTCTCCGGCGTCACAAGAAGGCCTCTGGCCAGCTCCAATTATCTTCTGGTGCACAGAGCGTAATTATTTGCTTCCTGTAAGCATGCGTAACAGAACTCTGAGTTTGGACGGCTTTCCATAAGGTAATCCAATTCATCCATGCCATCCTAACACAATTACAGGCACTGGCTATATCTTTGCTCTTCACCTGATAAGGCTGCCGCAGAGGCACAGGATGGTTTGTGTCAACATCCCTCCTGGAGTATAGCTTCTGACAGCCCTGCTTCCAGCCCCTCCCTCCCCCCCTGGATTTCCATAAGCGCTGCCTGCTGCTGCCGGCCCTGTGCAAGGCAGCACCACACAGCTTTTGCTCTTGCATGAGCCAACAAGAATCTGAGCTTGTAAAGAGTGTTGCGGAAATCACTGTGGGTACATGGCTTGCTTTCAAACCTGGTCCTCAACTGCCCTGGCCATGCAGCCCTTACCCAGGACAAGCAGCCATGAATCTCCACAGGCATCCTCATCCTCCATAAGGGATACAGGCCCTGGACCTAGCAGTGTCCCTGACTCCCTGCGCACCGTAGCCATGGTGGCAGACTGCACACAGATGTGGCAGGAGTGAAGCACACTAATCTGGTTATGGGCAGAAGCAAAGACACAAAGTGGGCACTATTCCTAGTGCCTTCCTATTTAAATGAAAGCATATCATTGTAACTCAATAAAACTGCTCTTCCTTTTCTGTTTATTTTCTGAACTTTTTAAAAATAATTAAAGGATGAATGAATGAACTTTTTGCCTCTCTCCATTGGTGTGCCAGGGAATAAAACAGCTATTCACACCTGAGCCTGATGGAGCCAAATGGGGCGGATGCCAGCCAGAATTGGATTCTTTGTAGCCATGTCCATTCATCCAACATGTGCTTTAATATTGCCAAATTTCAGCCAATATCACCCTTTTGTGAAGTCTTCATGCATTAAAACTGACCTAGAACCACAGTGTCTCAAATGCACAGCTAAGGCCAAGAGGATAACTCTGGGACCCACAGGCCTATTTGATAATAATCACATTCACATCTTCAAGAAAACTGAGAAGGAAAAATTAACAGCAAACTATACTATTTTCATTGCATTATGCAGATGAAATGACAAGCTGTCATTTAAGAAGTTAATAAACAGTCTCCGTTTTGCAGGTTATCCAAATGCTACTGAATAGAAAACCTTGGATCCCTAAATGATGTGTAATTAAAATTATTTTTAAAATCCTCCTTGACAGGCTGAGGCTTAGCCAAAATGTAAATGACATTAAAGAAGACAATGAATTTAATTTTATTTAATGTCCCTTTTTGCAGATCCTCATTTACATAGCATTTTTAACAAAAGCGTTGACCTTATAAATGCTGGCATTTGTACAGCTTCGGCGGAGTTGGATTTAATCACACTCGTGCAAAGCCATGAGGGAGGAAGCTTTAAGTTCTCTGCTTGGAGATGGAGTAGGAATAAAAACATTGGGACTGGTCAAATGTTTATCCTCCCTGCTTCTGAAAACAACCTGACAAGAAGATGTAAAGGGCTAGGGAATAACCCGGTGCTGTTTGTAAGGCTTGGTAATAATCATACATAATCGTTTGGAAATATAGCTAATAAAAAATATAATGAGTGTTCAGCAAAATCGGCATTAGGCCCAAATTACATGATATTAATACTTGAACAGGTGCAGAAAGGCGCTTTAAATGAGGTAAATGAATAAAATGTCCCAGAGCACAACTGTGTGTGCTGACAAAAAGTCAATCCCATGAATAATTCAGCGAGCAGGACTGCCAGCAAAGGTCGGCTCTCTTTGACCTTTGTGACAGGAAGTGAAAGGAAACACTGTTGACTAAAAAAAAAAGGAAAAAAAGAAAGTAAAAAAAAAAAAAAGAAAAGGAAAAAAGAAATAGTCTCCAATCTGTCTTGGGGTTACTGTTGTGCAATCACTTTAAAGGTGTAAACTTAAAACACACGAATGAATCAAAGTAAAGCTTTGGAGGGCTGAAGGGTGGGGGAACACAGAGTTAAAATCTGCTGGTAGTTTAGGTCCTCGAACTAAAGACCATGTGAAATTACAGACAATGAAAGGTTAAGCAAATAATATTTTTCTATAACCCAATGCCAATTATGTATAAAAATCTGAGGTCAGCTTAAAAGTATGTTCAGAGCCCACAGAGTTGAAATTCTGTAACAGCTGTTAAATATGACAAAACTTCACATCACCCCCCCATGAAAAACTAAAGCTATTCCAAACTCTGTATGAAAGAAAATGGGATAAACAGATGTCTGGCTTCCAGACAGGAAAGTAGGACAGACTTGGAATGATAAGTCTCCCAAACTCTATAGACTAATGCCAGATTTATTGGGGAGGGGGTACTGCTTGCCACAGAGATGCCAGCAAGCAGGATGCCAGAGACGGTGCCATCTGGAAACACCCGCTGAGCCTACTCCCGGTGCTCCATGCAGCCCACTGTGTGCGGCCAACCCCTGTGGGCAGCCACATCACCCTGATCCTGTGCCCTCCACGGCTGGCCTGCCCGGGCTGCAACAGTTGGACCCTGCCCTTTGGTTCCTTCAGGCCAGTGAGGAATAGCAGGGTAAAAAGGATGTGTCTTCCCAGGCATCTCCTGATGAAACACCAGGATGGCATGGGCGAGCGATGTGAACCCAAGTGTGGTTTTGGTTTAGCAGCTACACTGACATCCTGTAATCATTTGCAGCCTTTGGAATGTACGGGTGAAACAGGAGAGATTTATCTGCTCATAGTTGGGATATGTGGACAATGGGTGTTCCTAATGAAGACCATCTGCTTTTGTGTTTTCCCAGAAAACATTATTCCATGAGGAAAATGATACTCCCATCCTTTTCAGCAATATCATAAAAATTCACGCATGTCTATGTGTGTGTATTTACGTCCTCACACACATACTCAAACACGCATGTGTGGTTAGGTGTGTGTCCTGTCCTTTCTTACATTTGGCTCTCTCCAGGTCAATATGATTTACCCAGATACTTGTTCCTGGGTCATCTCTTGACAGATCATACCTTTTCTTTCACGGTGTTTATGCTTCTACTTTACTCCAAAGTTGTTATATTATTTTAAATACACTGTAGTATAATTATATCCATGGAGTTATAAAAATTGTTTCTGTAGCACTATTTTATAAAGAAGAAAACAGTTAACACAAGCAAAACCCTGACAATAAATGAAAAGGGTTTTGTAATGGGAAACATCCTTACTGTTCTCGCCTTTTATACACTGAAAGGTCTTTCATGCCATTCATAAGTATTTAATGCTTCTGAAAGATAACTAAACTAAATTGTGTAATTAATTGATTTAAAGCATGAGGGTCTATAGAATGTGATTACCCTGCCAAGCAAGAAGCTCGCTTCTCCATTCTCATAACACAGAAAAGCAGTCTCAACTTGCGGGAGAGGCTCAGTGTGGGTTGGAACAATGTGAGCCCATTGATCTCAATTCAGGTTGGAATTATTGGTTTATATCCTCAGGACAAATCTGCCTTATCTGGTCAGAACCTGCTAAATGTATCCAAAGGCCACAAGGAGCTGGCAAAGAGCACTGTATGTAATTCTTTTTTAAGCCAACTAACCAAGTGACGACACGGCTGTGAAGACCTGTAAACTGACTCACCAATCTGATAGGACATTTTATTCTATAATACTCTAGAGGAAATATGGGCTAGAAACTCAGCATAAGCAACTAATTTTCAGAAATAACACACACCTCACAGAAATGATTATCATTATGAAACTGAAATGCATCTCAGTTGCAAAAGACTGTATCACTCCAAAGAGATTCTTTCTCTTTGGTGTTTTTCTTTCTCTGATTACAGAACTTGCCCTAGTGAACACTAATTTCATTTTTTTCTCCCAGAAATATGCCTTAAGCTGGAGATAATGCCAACACCACAATCATTTCACAAGTATTTACTGCAAGCAACAAAACACTAATAATATTTTGTCATTTTCAGTGACAGGTCTCTTAAGAATGCTAAAAATGTACATTATATTTATCATTACATAAAACTATCCTTACCTTAAAATCCCTAATTTGGAAGGTGATTAAAATTCCTATAAAATTGTCATATCTTTGAATTTAGAAGCACAGCAGATTTTTCATCAATAATTAAGACCTCCAAAGCATTTATGCCAACCGTAAATGGAGCTTCAATCCTCCTTATTCAAATAAACATGGTAAACCCATTAACCAAATGTTTTTACATTTTTCCCCTCCTCTCATGCTTCTAGAATATCAAATGATCACATACTTCTCTTAGGTTATAGAGATATGAGTAACACACTTTAATTAGCCAAATATAAGACAGTGTTCCCTCAGACAAGAATTAAAGAGTGAATTTTGTATATTCCGGGAAGATACTTCCCATCATGTGATAAAAACTGAGTCTCTAGAGTTATTCAGTATTAACAGTCAACAAATGATTGAATGTTGCACAAATTCAAAGTGATTTTGAAGGGAAAATACAACACTGAAAATGTGAGCTGAATCAACATGGCCACTTCATTACTGTAGCATGCAAAGAATCTCACAATTTAAAAACAAATCATCTTTTAAAAATTCATAAATTCACTCAAAAGATGAAATACATTCACAATCCTGCATTGACAGTTAACTTATGATGCTTTTTCAAGTGTCTTCAACTCAGACAAGATTCGAATAGCTGCTCACTTTTAGCCAGTCCAAAAAAAAAAAATAAGTTCAATTACAAGACAACAACCCAAGGCTGTATGATTTCCATAGCCACAATACCAAAGACAAATATAATTATATTGATTTTTGTAGTTCACGTTCTATAAAGTGTTGAACTTGTTCTCAATTGCCTGAGTGACGGCCACAACTGGTCAACCCTATTTGATTACTAATAAGAGAGCTGTCCCTTCTGTCAGATACCGAACATTCTCCACTAAGCAAACAGCTATTCCAGCTAGTTAAACATTAGCATTGCTCTCTACCGGTGCCGCATATTTCTTTAGGCTTAACTCATGGAGTTTTCCGGGTTTAATTTTTCAGACACTGGACAGAAAAGTTCATGATCAAAAGATAACTTTGTAATGAAAGCTGCTGAAATCCAACCCCTCTTCAAAACAGTCTAAATCTTTGCTTTACAAAATGGGTGTCATATGTACACGTCTAACATT
>PVLA01000440.1:138227-270727 GCA_004027455.1 Hydrochoerus hydrochaeris | reverse complement strand
GTTCTTTGTAGACGCAGCTGGCGCCGGGGCCGCCCGACACCCTCCGCTCACCTGCACATGATCTCGTGGGTCAGCAGCACGCGGCACATCTCTGGGTTTTTGTCCTGGCCCTCATAGACGATGGCCTGCGAAGGGGACAAGTAGAGGCCAGGGTTACACTGGGCCCCCGGCTTTGGCGCCAAATCGCCTGTGGCACTGCAGGCTTCACGGGTGGCCAGTGTGGAGCAGGCAGGAAGGCGTCATGGCCCAGCCGGCCACCTTCCTGACTGGCCACACCAGGAGCGGGGAAAGACCACACCACCTCGCGAACTCCTCCCTTGGGCACCCGCCCGGCCTGCACCATGCCTCAGCTGGCGAGGGCTGCAGGGAGGGCAGAGGAGGCCGAGGCCGAGCACAGGAGAGGGGGGCACACTGGCACCCAACCGGCACACAGGCCCTTTGCTTGCCCTTGTCACTCCCAGACCAGGCATTCCTGCGAAGGTCTTCAATGAGTTCTAATTTGCATATTGGAAAAGCCGGTCAGAACGCGCTGCAACTAAAGAGGTGGGGAGGTCCGCCGGGCACAGGGGCAGCTCGCTCCGCGCAGACAGCCGCGCCTGCCTGGCCCAGCGCGCAGCTAGAGCCGCCAGCCGCTCCCCACCTCCGAGCTCAGCGCGCGTCAGGCCGCCCGCGCCTGGGGGCTGCGGCCTAGGCTGCGCCCGCGGGCTTCCCGCCGGCAGGAGGCCGGGCGCAGCCGCCGCACGTGGTCGCGCCGGACGGGCCGGGGGTACCGGGCGACCCGCAGGAGGGCCGGGCCGCGCGGCCACGTGCTCCACGCCGGATGATATTTGCAAAGAAAGTGCTAATGGCCAATCTGGTGTTTATTTTGAAACTGCTAACAATGATTTTTCTCGGGTAAAAAGGCGCACGCTCGGGTGGGTTTTGAGCAGAGGCTCTGCCAGATGGTGCGAAGCCCTAGGTGCGCTCACAGTGGAGCCCAGCCCGGCTCGGCCGCCGGAACCGAGGCCCGGCCGCCCGCGCAGCAGCCCGCCCGGCCCGGCCTCCACCGCCTGCCTAGCAGAAGCCGAGAAGGAGAAAAGGCCACTGGGGGAGGGGCAGGAGGCGGGGGCCCGGAGCGGCGAATTCTCCGCCGAAACCTCCAAGAGGGGGAGGGTTGCCTCTCTGCAGTTCCCACCCCCCACCCTGCAAATTACTGCCAACCTCTTCGGACACTTTGGACACTTTTCTCCACTTCCAAGCGGACAAAGCCCTTTCTGAGGACGCCCCGGGCTGTCCTCCCGGGAAGAGGGAAGGGTCCCTACCAGCCTCTCACCCCTAGCTTCACGCCCGCCCCACTCGCTCGGACCTACACAAGTGATAGGTGTCACAGCAGGCCAACGAGCCGCCTGGGGCGGCAAGGCGCGTGGCCTCGGCGGCACCGTCACTCTGAGAGAATGACTTGTCTTCCGATGGATCCCCGTATTTATATTTGATTTATTTTTTATTTTGTAACACAAACAGAAATCCATAAACTGTCGGTTCAGCGCCATTGACTCTTTGATCAGTTACTGGGCTATTTCTTTCCTTTTCCCCCATCTCTGTCAGTGAGTGGAGATTAAATGCCTTTATTTTCTGCACTGTTTATACCGCAATGGTATATGGCTAAATGAACAATAAAAGTGTACTTCAAAAAATCCTCTCTTCCTCAACGCACAGCAAAGAAACTTAGCATTGCCTGTATAAACCTCCTAATTAGACTACAGCGATTTCTGAAAACATTCAGCCTTATATACAAAGGAAATAAAAACAGCCTGACAAATAGCAGCCGAGTTTCAGAGGCTTCTCTGAATGAGTGAAATAATCACTGAAGGACACCACAGTGTCTTTGTCAAAGGACTGGGTTTAGCTGTCAGATCAGTTTTACCCTAAGAGAAAATCACAGTTTTACCACTGCAGACATTAATATCTAACACCGGGTTGCCTAGGTAAGGACAAACTTTTTTCAAGGGAAATGAAATGTACAAACTAATTGCATTGAGAGGATAGGAAGCATATATACTGGGCTCCAGGAAGCATCACAGGGCTCTTTTTTACTTGGCTCACAATTCTTAAAGTTAGCAACAAAAATGAAGCAGCTACTTCCATTTGTAAGCATGACGTTGAGCTTACAAGTATATTCAAAATCAATCTGTGCCGAGTGAATTTAATTTACAAATTGGACATGTCCCCCAACATTCTAAGAAAATGGAAAAAAAATGCCTTTAAGAACAACAAAACAACACACCATACAGTACAAAACCAGCAGCCAGACACTGCACAATGTCAAAAAGCAACGGAGCGCTTTTTTTGCACTTAATCACATTACTGATAGCCAATAGTTATCATCGGAAAAGTTGACCAAGACAGGTTAAATAATTTAATAAGGAACTGCTTATAATTATGTTATTTACAAGGAATGACAGAGGGTGGGAGAGGGAGCAGAGCAGTGGACGGCTTGAGTGACCCCTGGAGCTCAGAGTTTGAATTATGGAGATGGGGGGCTGAGAGGTGAAGATGGGCTAGAGGAGAACAAGGTGACTTTTCACCCCAACACATTTAACTTTTAAATCTAAATAAACGTCTCCTGTTACTAGACCATCACACACTGGAAAGAAGAAAAAAAATGAACTAATCAAGCCCAACTCAATGGGCTTTGGAAAGGAGTTAGTTGCCTTTTGTTAGAGGGGAAAAAAATCAATGAAATGATTCCAAGCAGAAAAAGAAACACTTAAAAATAAACAAGGAGGGATCTTGAAAATTTTCTGTCAAATATTAATTACCATAATTAATTAAGACTGAATTTGATTCCAATCACAAGTCATTTAATAAAGCATATATGTGCTGTTCTAATGACAACAAACTATTTTTACCAATCGCTTCATTTATTCCAATAAATATGAAATTCTCATTAGCATGTCAAGGCAGCTAAATGAAAAACAAATACACAAGATCCATTTGTCAGTCTCCTCTCTCCCAACCCAAGAAAGACCTCAGCGCAACAGCAAAAAGAGTGCAGAGGCATAAACTTTCTCACCTGTTTGGTCATTGAATCTATGAGTCGAACATACAGATCCTGCTCTGTTCTGACTCCTGCAAAAAAGAGACAAATTCTCAACAGGATTTTAGCGCTGCAACTAGGCAAGGACACGGAGGCCACAGGAAATGGGTGCCTCAGGACTGCTGCCTGCGTGATACAGCAAACTTAGGCTACCCTTCCAAGAGGGAGAAGAACCCCAATCATTTTTCACTTTATTTTTCTTTTCTTAAGAGCCTTAGGCCCCTTAGAGTTTGCATTTGAAGATGCATTTCTCTTTTTTTTTTTTCTTAAGAGGTTTAGGACGCTTAGAGTTGGCACTGCAAGTTGCAAGAAATTTGCCTGCCTGCGAGCAGGCCTGCTTGCAGGGCTGGTGGGCCCAGGTAGTCGTTTCTTTTTAGGGGAAAAAATGGAAACTGAGTGAGAGTTCAAACTCTTTCCAATACGTCTCGAGGATGTTTTTAAAAACTGTGCGCAGAAAGTAAGTTACGCTCCCTCTGTGGAGCCACTCCCAACCCAATAATTAACATTAATTTGCAAAATTGAAAAAAGTCACTTAAAAGTGATGTTCTGCTGGAGCCAATATCGATCCCCTTTTTACTTTCTACTTCAAGCCCCACCGGTTAATCATGTGAAGTGCCATCGACTTATCGATCGTTTATGTTTTGTTTTCCTTCTATGCCATGAGAAGATTTCGTGTTTACATCCATGTCATTTTAATCTCAAAATCTTTATGTTCTGTAGCCATCGCGGAAAGGGAGCGCCAGAGCGCAGGGGCGGAGAGGGCAGGAAGCAGGCGGCGGGTACTCACCGTTACTGTACAGTAGCTGGAGCTTATAGTGGATGCCGTTGTTGGTTTTCTCGTTGTTTGGCTCCTGAAAGCAACGATAAATAACTGCATTTAGTGTGGTGGTGTCAGGCGTGGCCACCACACTCGGTCCCCCTCCACGACCGAGGCCCCCTCGGCCTCCCACATGGCAGGCAGGATTCCTTGCTCGGAGCAGTGCAGTGATGTCACTTTTCCTGCTGGAAGCCTAGCGTTCTCCTCGCCCCGAGTGAATCCGTGGGCGCAGAGAAGTTGCCCGGCCCTCGGCGGGGCCCGGATGGCCGCACGTGGCGGCGGCGGCGGGGTCGCCTGGCAGAGCGGTCCCGCCGCCAAGGGGGCACTCCAAGCCCCGCGCGCGGGCATAGCCTGCCTCCCACTTCTAGAGAGAGGGAGGGTGTGATTATGTGTGCACTTACTTTCTCTTTCTCCACAAAGTCCACAAAAGCGGTCCTTTCAATCTCCACCGGCTGCCCCTGCCTGTCGTAGAGCGCCAGCACGAAGTGGAAGAAATTGGATTTCCGGAGGTTGGAAGGTGGCTGCTTCTCGAAGTGCGCCCGCGCCAGCCCCACGCCACTGCGGGAGGAAAGAGACAGCGGCCCGGTGAGGAGCGTGGCGCCGGCTGGCCGCGGGGGCCGGGCCGGGTCGGGGCCGGGGCGCGCGGGGGCGGCCGGTACGTACCTCTGGGCTGCCGTGTTGGCGTCCACCACACCCGCCGTGTGCATCCAGGAGCGCACCGGGTTCATGCCGCTGCCCAGCGGCTCCTCCTTCATGGTCGTCCCCCCGCGCGGAATATTCTCCTGAATCCCAAACATGAAAACTGCTGGCGGCGGCCGCAGCTCCCGGCCGAAAGCGCTTCCTCGCCCTGCTCGGAGCCTGCGGTCCGGCCCGCCGCCGGCTTCAGCCCGTCCCGGGCAGGCGCGACATACACCAGCGGCCGGGCGCTCCGGACAGCCGGGGGCGTGGAGATGGCGACACCGGCTGCGGTGGCGCGGCGCTTCGGCGGAGCAGGACCGGTAGCCGCGGCGGCGTTGTTGTTGTTGTTGTTTGCAGGCGCGCTCAACGTGGTGTCATCCTAGCCAGGCGGCGTCCACGGCTGCAGGACACTGCGGGATCGCCCGCTTCTGGCGCGGCCCGCCTGCTCCAAAGACAAATAAACGGGGCAGTGAGTGCCTCGGCGCAGTCCCGGGCGCAGGCGGGGCGCGGCGGGGCCTGGAGCGGCGCGCGCAGCGGACGGAGGCGCACAAAACTCAGCCCTCTCTCCCCGAGGAATGGACCCTTTCCCGGGAGCCAAAACTCGAAGCCCCCGGGAGCGGCGCTGTCAGAGGGTGACGTCGGGGGGCGGCGCCTGCGCCATATATGGGAGCGGCCGCCCCTCGCCGCGCCCCTCGCCGCCGCCGCGCTCGCCGACTGACTGCCTGACGGCGTCGCGAGCCGACCCGAGCCCCGCGAGCCCCGCGAGCCCCGCTACTGCCGAGCACTGCCGCTGCCTCCGCCTCTCCCGGCCACGCGCCGCGGCTCCTCAAGCCCAGCCTCAGCCAAGGAAGTTACTACTCACCCAAATCTTGAGAAGAAATAAACGTAGCCTGTACACAATTGCAGTTTGGCCCCTAGTACATCCCCGTAAAACCTGCCATACAGTCAAAACACACTGGGCTCAGCGGGGGGTGTGTGTGCGCTAGGCGCCCCTGAGTAGCCCAAATGCATGCAATAAATGCAAAGGGCTGCAACGCACCCTGGGGCGTCCCAAAGGGAAAAGTGGGAAGTATCTGGTCGACCGCTGAAGGGGACTACAAGGGTGGGGCAGACCACGAACTGGGAGGAGTGGGTAGAAGGTGTCTGGGGCTCCCCTGCCAGGCGAGCTGCGCGGTTCAGCCTGATTTCTAAGCAGACCTAAGGCTGCGGTGGGGCTAGTCTGCCCCCATCTGAGCCCTGCCTCGCACCCTATGCTTCCTACTCTGGCGGAGGCCGCCGAGGGCTGGGCCGGGGACCCACGTCGGAGGCAGGTTCAGCCAGATGCTGCCTCTCGCCGGGTGGCCGCGGGAGTCTCCCGTCTCCGGATTCTCCTCAAGCGCGGCAAGTCACAAAGGCGGCTCAGGCCTCTGGGCCGACGGGAAGAGCGTTCGGCCACCCCGGCGACCCAGACGTTGTGTCCGGCTATGCGACCTGCGAGGTAGCCAGACCTCCCTGGCGCCAACCGGTTTAAAAGCTGAGCGAACGCCAGAGGCGCCGGTGTCCTGCCCTCGGAGTGGCGGGGCCCCGAGAGAGCTCGCGACGCGCGCTTCTCGACCTGGTTTTGAGGAATCGGTGGGGTAGCCGGGTGCCGGCAACGCGTTGGCCCCGCGGCCCAGTTCCTGCGGCTGGGACTCAGGCACCCAGGCGCGCAGCCAGCCCAAAGGGCGTCTGCGCGACGCGGAGCAGAGACCCAAGGGACGGCCAGGAGCTAGTTGTCCCAGCCACTTTCCTGCCGAGAGAAATCAGGTCCTTCTGATTTAAAAATAAAATAAAATAAAATAAATTTAAACGTTTTAGGGTACAAGTGTCGTAGAGCAGCCTCTTCCCGCCGGGCCTGGGGAAGCACTCCCTTTTGTGAATTGGCAGCATGTGTACGTTAATATTTTAATTAATCGGGAAAATCGAAGTCCGATTTACATTATCTGGGGACCCCCACATGCCTCTTGGAAGGGGTGAGAGAAAAGATGTGCTGGAAAGCAATCTATTTTGCTGGTGTTGGGGGTTAATGACTATTGCCAAAGATAAGTGAATTATCAAAGCTGTTGCGCCAGTCCCATCTCAAAATCCATTACGGGGCTGGCCGTCTAATTAAATACGTAAGTATAATAAAATCATATTTTATGACTATTTGAGGGTAATGAGATTAGTCTTTAGAAGCGATCGCCACATATTAAAGATGCCACTGTCTATAGAATGTTAATAACCTTAAATCAAAGTGTATGGAAACTATTCATGATAAATTAAAAGAAAATTTCTGTATTCCTAATAAGCCCAGGCTTTCCACTCACACAATTCCCGTGTTGAGCAGGGAACACTTTCTCTGTGGAGAAACAACACAGAATAAAGTTGGCCATCAGTGGAAGGTGAGACTGAGAAATGCTTTGTCTCTGCATGTTTAGAAGCTTCAGGGCTCATGCAGGGCCAGCGGCCCACGCGTGTTATTGCCAGAATATGCAAAGTGCCTTTTAGGGAAAGATAAAATTGGAAATAGGAAACAAAGCTTCTTTTGTAGCACACTTCCTAAAATGTCCAGTCTGGGTTGGAGATGCCCTTTCCTTGGGCTAAGGAAAGTATCATGCTCAAAATCATTTACAGTATCTTTAATTCAGATTACACGCGCCAAAGCGATTTAAATCTGATTACCAAATTAGAAGGTTTAAAAACAAATCCTTCTAAATCTGATACTGTTGACTAAAGAGTGGAAAAAAAAGTTCTATAAGCCCATCACATAAGGTAACGATCCTGCCCCAGAAAGAAAAGGGGTTTTAAACCTTTTTGACAACAAATGCAGCTGCCCCACTATTTTGGACGATATTAAGCGAAAATGAATGCAAATCTGTGTTCAGCAGCCATCTGGCCCGAAATGGGGGAATCAGCTGCTCTCACAACAGGCTCGGAGGCTGAATCCATTTCAGCTCATTTTCTAGATCATCTGGTCCCGCACCCAAAGCGTGGAAAATACGGTCTTTATCATTCACCAACTTTATCTTTTTTGTCACTCCACTGCTGCCTCCGATTTGTGGGCACAGGGACTCTTCGGCCAGGCTGGGTCTCCAGCCTGGCCTGCTGCAGAGGGGCCTAGAAGGCAACCCCCAGCCCCCATACCACTCCCAGATTTTCTATTTGATAGGGAGCTAGGTAGAACGTACCCAGACCGGAGATGGGGGAGGGGTCTGCCGGTCAATTCCTTAGTGCCCTTAAAGATGCTGGGAGCAGGTCCCCGCGCCCGCCAACTCCCACGGGAGCCCCGCCCCGCCTCTCGCCCTTTCTGGGGAACGTTGGGGGCCGGGAACCCTGGAGCGGGTGGCAGTGAGGGGAACCCGCTGGTACTCTGGAAGTTCTTCAGGCCCGCGGCAGCCGGCAAACTAACCTCCGCACCCAGAGCGCTCCCAGGGGCCAGACGGGTGTCCAAGGTCCAGGCCGAGTGGAGCCTGACCTTTGCTGGGGACCCTGCGGGCCACGACGGCGACGGCGACCGCTTCGGGCCCCGCGCCCAACGCGATTTGCACGGGTGGCCCTAGCACTGCCGCCGCCGCCGCCTCCTAGGAGGGTGGGAAGTATTCCTTTTGTGCGGATTTACGGGGAGAGGCTTCAATGAGCCCCCTCACATTTGCATTTAAATAGCGGCATCAAGCGCTTCGCGTGCCACACACCAGTGGGCTCCCAGATGTCAAGCCGGAGTCAGTCAGATGGCCAGTGCCCAGCTGTCCTCCCTACGTCGTGCCGGAGCATGCAGTGACCTTAAAGAGACAGTGCCCGTCGCCCCTGGCGCCCGGCTGCGGGAGTGGCGTGCGAAGCGCAGGGCGCATTGCTGAGGCAACGTTTGAGCCGCTGACGCGCGGCACCACCCAAAGCCCTGTAAAGCGGTCCAACCTCCCAAGGACAGCAGAGAGGCCCATCCGGCGTCCCTGCCAGTTCACCCAAGATCCTGTGCCCCGGCTGTCGAACGCACCTGGACTCTCCGCCCTGCCCACTCGCCGAAGGAGGGCTTTTCAGAACCTGCCATGAGTGCATCTCCCCCCACCTCCAGCACACACGCGGGCACGCGCGCACACACACACACACACCCTTCTCTCCAGCCTGTGTGGTACTAAGCCCGGACACAAGGAGCTGGGCTAATGTCGGCCTCTAAGCCCCCTACCAGAAACTTCGGCCAAGTTGGGGTCCCAGGACGCAAGGCCTTTCGCAGAACTGTCGCCGGCCCAGCGTCCAGGGCACACAGAGAAAGCCCCTTTCTTGAGGCGGAAGCTAGCGCGCAAGCTAACCTCACTTCCATTCTCCCAAAAAGTAATAAACTTCATTTCTAACGTCGAGAAGCCCCAGTAGGGAGTTTCCTGGAAGTGTTGCCCCCCCTGGAGTATCAGAGAATGCGCGAGTCTGGCCAGGCATGGCGTCCTCAGAGGCCATGGCCACAGGCCCAGGCTGCCTGCCCATGTCACACGAGCCTTCAGGAAAAGGTGGGTTCCTACACCAAAGGTCCGAGGTTTGTGTCAGGGCCACCAGCGCTGAGTTACAAGCGCGGGCCGCCCCCCACGTCCTCCTCGCCCCGGGTCACACACAGACTGAGTGGCCGCCAAGCCTCCAACCTTGTTCAGGCGCGGAGCACAAGCAGGGGCTGGGGAAAGATGCAGAAAAGATAAAGTCGCACTGACTCTAAGTCCCGGAGAGGTCGGAGGAGTTGGGGGACAAACACCTAGAAAAATGCCAGGAGCTGTGGAATAGGAACGGCCACACACTGGTAAGCCCTTTCTCTGCTAACAGGAAAAGCGGCCGGGAGTGAGCCCCAGTCGCTGTTTTGCGCCGCGAGGTCACACTAGCCTGTAGGCCAGAGAGGAAGTGGACTCAAGGGCTCCGTGCACAGCCACCCCAGACTTGAAATGAGCACAAAGGGGAGATGGCCCAGGTTCGGGTGAGTTTTCCGAGCTCAAAGAGCACGCCTTTTCTCTTTCCACGAGGAAGTGGAAACCGCAGGGCTCTCAAGAGACATCCGGTGACAAAGCCCAAACTAGGCCGTACACCCTGCCTGTTCCAGAAGGCAAGTAACTGAGCACCTGACCCCTGGCATACAGCATACATCAACCGCCTCTCCCCCGTGCTAAAAGGCCGAAAGCCAAATGTGGGTTCAATGGTAAAAAAGTGAAATCCAAAGGGTCGCAGACTCCTGTTCCCCCCCCCCCGCATGTTTATTCTATATAGCTAAGGTTCTTTAAGCCCGACCCCCGACTACAGAAGAAAGCTCAGTTCTGCAAAGGAGAACTTGTAGACGCCTCCTGCCAAGGCAGCCAAGTTTGACAAACAGCGCCTCCTGGGGTGGGGAGAGTGGAGTGCCGCTGCGCAGCCGTGAGCCATGCCCGGACTTCCACCTTCCTCGGGCAGGTGGCCGCTCCTTCTTTTGCTGGGCCCCAGCACCTTGGTCCTGGCTCCTGTGCGTCCAGAGCTCTTAGGCCTCGAGGAACCCAAAACAACCTCAGGGGCAAGTAGAAACTGTCACGCGCCTCCTAGTCCTAATTGCCGCCTACGTGCGTGTTTCCAAGAGTTGGGTAGAGCAGGGCACCCGGCACCAGGCCAGGGCGCTGAGAGCTAGGCTCAAAGCTTAACAAGAATGAAATGTATGTTTCAAAGTGTGGCCCCGCAGGGGAGAAAGCAGACAGGAAGGTGAACTTGCTCCACCGCTTCCCTGGAAAACTCAAGGCTCTTCAAGTGAGGGTGAAAATGCCAGGCACGCCTCTGCTATGGCAGAGTAAGAAATTACAAGGGAAATGGTTGACTGTCTCCTTGTCCTTCCTTTGCAGTGGTTCCTATGGTCACTTTGGCTGACTCCACTGTTCTGAGTCAGCAATGGGGGGGCTCTTTAGCCATAGCAAGAGTCCCAAATCAAACACTGGCAAGCTTGGGCTTTTCTCAACGCATCTTACCACCTAAAAGGTTGCTTCTCAGCAAAAATGTTCAGGAGGAGCAACCAAGCTGGGAAAAGACAGCTGGTGTTGGGTGGGGTCCCTCCGACCTGAAAAAGCGCCGCGGTTTAGCAACAAGATGGGATTTCACAAACTGCGTTCAGCGGCGCCCCAAAAGCGATCGGTTAAGATAAGCCAGAACTGCGCTTGGGATGCCGATTCTGCGCCGCCTGCCCCCACCAGTTTGCAAAGCAAACTTTCCCCAGAGAAGTTTCTAGATCGAACGGCGCGCAAAGTGCGCCAATCAACACTTAAACGGACCCAAACTGTACAAACACGGATCGATCAGATAATTTCAAATATTATAATTGGCTTTAATTAAACACACTGCGTTCTAATTAACTCTGAAATTTTAGCATGCTTTGGGACACTGGTGTCTGATTTGATATTGTCAGTCCAGATGTCCTAATAAAATTCAATCCTCCACTCAAGACTTCAATATTCACTAAGAACAAAATGCAAATTAAATGTAAAACCTAAAGTATCGCCAAAGGTATAATCAAGAAAGGTGTCTCAAAACTTCTCACTTTTTATTATGCAGTAGTTTAAAAATGCAGATTACATCCTAACAAGACCTCTTCAACACACCATAAATCTTAACTCTTTCCTTGACGGAACTGGAGTGCCATCCCACTGGCGAGAAGGAAAAGGTGGGGAGCAAGCAGATTCCAGGATAAATGCTCGTCTAAAAGCCAAAGACGCGCAAAAGTTTGCCAATAAAACTTTAGCCTGAAACACCAGTTTGCCACCATGGGTCAAAGAGCTGGGGTACTAGAGTCTCAGGGTATCGACAGACAAAGAAGGGTGGCCAGGCCACCAAGACGCTGATGTCCTCCGCTTCCTTCCCCGGCTCCTCTGCCGCAGTTTAAGAGCATGCACACAGTCTACCCGCCGCGCAGAAGTGGAGCATTTCGTGCTCCTGGCCGGGCCGAATGGGTCCGCCAGGTAACCAGATCAGCTGACAGGATAGCGAAGACGATGCCGGGAGCGAAGGGACGGCCCATCGCCCCTGGACAGAAATATGTCACGTCCTCTTCCCCTCCTGCCTGCACAAACCCTTTCTCCCACGGTCGCAGGGTTTCTCTGGGATTCGAGCCCCAGGACCGGTGGAGCGACGCTCAGCGGTAGGACTGGCGCGCAGAGGGCATGCCTTTGGCGACACGTTCAATTGCGACTTGATTCTGTACCAAGTCGGAAGGTCTACTAAATTTACAGAATGAGTCCTGTTAAAAGGAAGCGATTCTCATATTAAACGTGTGTATGTTTTCCATACTAATGGAGTCACTTAAAGCTGTTGCTAATTTAACTTTTTTAAAAGGCCACTCTGTGGAAATTTGCATTTTCTTTAGGATATTGAAATGAAGAGAAAACTGCTGGGCGGTGAGGCTGCCCAGGGCATAGCTAGGGGCCATGCAGAAATAAAAACAGATAAAGAAAAGAAGAAAGAAAGAAACCGGCTTCTCTTCTAGACTATTAATAAGCAATTTGTCCCGCTGAAATTTACATTGCAAAGCGAAGCGCTCTGGCTGCCGCGGCGGCCGCGGCGTGGCCTGCGCTGGCCCGAGCCGTGTACCCGGCGCGGGGGCGGGGGCGGCCTGCTGCAGTCCGGTACACCCTCGGGGGCGATCTCCTGGCAGCTTTTAACTTGGTGTCCTCGTCGCCAACCCCCCGACCCTTACCCACACCTACGCGTATCTGCACACCAGTGTGCCCTGATCCGTCCAAGCGCCAGGAAAGCGCAGAATGGTGCTACACCACACAGCCCCCAGCCGAGGCCGCTGTCCCGGGGAGTTCTCCCGGGGGAATCCTTGCACTGAGCCCCGGAATCACGGATCTCACCAGCCCCTAACGACTGCCCAAGCCTTGCAACTAAAAATGACAAGCGTAATTTTTTTCTGCTTAGCGGCGCTACCAGGTCAGAATGAACCGCAAGTGTGGAGTCCGCGCGCAGTGTCCCGCGCCCAGTGCGCCGCCCCGCCCGCGCGCCGCCCGGCGGAACTGCGGCTCCGGAGCCTAGCGTGGGGCCAGGGCGCCATCTACGGGCGCAGCGCGGCTCGGGAGCCCGCTCCGCGCTCCGCCTCCCGCCTTCCGCCTCCCGCCGCCGCGCCCGCGCCCCTGCCCGCCCCACGAGGCCCGCCACTTATCACAATTACCCGACGCGGCCAGTGCCTTTTTGCTTATGAAACATTGATTACTAGTTACGCGAACTTTTAGGCACCGTATTAAAACTTTGCCAATGAAAGCGTTCTCCTGTCTTCAATTTTTAGGCGTAAAATTAAGATACGAAATGTAAAGATAATGTAATTTGATTTGTTAGTCTAACTCTGCGATTTGAGACTTGACGTCCCCAAAGACCAGGAGAGCTTTCCCCCTTTATTTATTTTTATTAAAACATCAATCTACGCTGGAGCTGGGTGAACTCGGTTTCACCTGGAGAACATAAAATTCTCCATACCAGAGAAATAAGCACCTTTCATAAATCAATGGTATTCCTGACACATCGATCAATTTTTGGTTGTTAATCCGAAAGGAAGAGTTTTAATTGCTTCCTGCGTTCTGGTCCAGGCACCTCGGCGCTTCGACCTCTCCTTCCCTCCCTCCAAGGGTCTTACTTTTGTACTGGAGGGAGGGCGGGGATCGAAATGCCAAATCCTTCAGCTAAATCCCCGGAACTCTACCTCTCCGCCCGCGCCTGAATGCGCCTCCCCGCGACGCGGATACAGCCTCGCCTCCACTCAGTCCCGCCAGGAAGGCCACCGGGAGAGGCCACCCTGGCCCGACAGACAGCCGGGGCCGTGCTCGTCGGCCTTCACGGCACTGCCCGCTGAGGGAAAAGTTCGCTGCGAGGTTAGGCCTGGAGCGCGCCCCCGGCGCCCCGGCGCTCCCACCCGCTGCGCCCCGCCGCAGCCCTGCGGGGAAGAAAAGCGCGCTCGGTCTCTGACTGGCCGGGCAGTCGGGCCCTTTGCTCAGCGCCGGCCGACGACGCGCGAAGTTCAACTTTGCCGGCGCCGTGGTCACCAAGGGGCTGCAGACTGGGGCGCGGGGCCCCCGACGGGATCGCGAGCAGCCTCAGGGGCTTACCTGTGCTGTTCACTCGACGGGCATCTGGGGGCTCTCTGGGCGCGAGGTGTCCGGGCACGGGCGGCGGGCCGAGAGGGTGTGCGGCCGGGTGCCTTCCCACGTTCCCACCTCCCGCCCTCCCGGGAGAGCCCACGGGCCCGGCCGTGAGCGCGCCAGTGCGCACGCGCCGCGCTGCTTTCCTCCGCGGGCAGCAGCAGCAGCGGCGGCGCGGCAGGCGGGCGGGCGGGCGGGGGGCGAGCCCCTCTCGAGAAGGTGCCGGGCGGTAGCCTCCTCCCCGCCCGTAGTGCCCCCGGGCCGCAGCTGCGCCCAGCAATCTCTCCAGAGCCTCGCGGTCCCAGCCTCGGGGACTACTCCCAGGGGAGACCCCTTTGCAAGGGTCTGGTCTCAGCTCCTTCCACGGAGGTTCGAGGGTGTTGGTAACTCTTCTTTGCCCAGAAGGCACGTCGGGGCTGGGGCAGGCACTGTGGCTGTGGACACCGCTACCCACAGTAACTGGAAAGGTTTCACAGAACCCTGGCGCGGCGAGGCCGGAAGCCGTCGGTGTTAGACCCGCGCACTCCCTGGAGCAGGAGATGCCTCAAAGTCCCCTCTTTTAGGTAATGTGGGTGATAGGACTATTTCCTCGAAAGAACTTCTTAATTAAAAGCATTGTGATGGGCCCTTTAGCAGTTAGAATGTATTGAAGAGAGGCAAGAAGTCGCCCACAAAAAAAGAGACGGGACAATAAAGCCGTTAAAAAAGGAAAATACCTGGCCTGCTCAAAAAAAAAAAAAAAAAAAAAACCAAAAAACTGGCCTGCTCTGCTTTTTCAGCCGACTCAGCTGGCGTGCTTCAGCTGCCCCCTGGAGGCTAGGCAACCTTGACCCTTCCACTCCTGGCCTTTGGTGTCACCTAGCAAACGGCAGAGGTGGCTCCTGTCCCTTAAACATCTGAGCTGCGGCTGTGGGCAAGAAAGACGGGTGGGCGCAGCAGGGAAGGCAATCTCTGGTTCCCCTGGGATTGGAAGGAACTGACAGCTGAGAATCCTGTTTCATGATCCTGGCCGCTAAACGCTGCCGTTTTTCTCTTTAATATATTCTTTTGCAGAGAATCTGGGACTTGTCTTACTAATTCTTATCCATCTGTTCTTTTCAAATCTAAGTGCAATATAGATACGTAAATAAATAAAACTTGCCTGCCTCAAAAGTTTGTTTCTGAAAACAGAACCCACTTGTGTGTTGCAATGGGAGCTCAAACTCGTCCATCCATTGCCTTTCCTTGCCTGCTTCTTGCTCCTAGATTTGTTTTGGCCTCTTTATTTCAACCTTTTATAGTGAAAGTTGAATGTGCTGATTCATGAAATCTTACTGGAAGGGAAAAGATATTTTTGGCCATTTATTTAGTAAAAAGCACTCTAGAGAATGCAACCCAGAAATGTACTTTATTATGATAGCTTAATGTAAGAAGAGAACTAAATAACAAATATTTCCCCTTTGTCATTTTCACTTGGGATTCATTTTTAATGTGAGCCAGCATGAAACCAGTTAGGCAATATACAATATTTTAAGACATAAAATTACCCATGTTTTTAATAGCAGCTAACATGTATTAAATGTTTTGTGCCAGGCACTTGAGACAGACACAGCTCAGAAAACTTAAAAAACATGATCTGGCCAGACTTGTAAGAAGCTGGGACTCCAGTTCAATGGCAGACTCTGATGATCATATGGTCCCATAGGATATGGCTTCAGAAGTCAAAGGAAGGGCAGGCGAACAATTTCAGGGCCTTGAAAGTTCATTCTCCAGCCCATCTCCTTTCTACTTTACCCAAGATGTCCCCAAACCACTCCTTTACTAAGTCTTTCCTGTCCCCTCCCTCCAAGGCTCCAGTCATTTAGTTTTTTTTCCTCCAAACTTGTCCCAGCCTCCAGAATAAACGGAAATGGTTCTAGTGACGTTTACATTGGGAAGGGTTTAGAGGGATCTGGCAGGTTAAACCCAGTTCTCTCAGGCATACAAAAATCAATATCCCTTTTCATCTACCGTTGTCCTCGTGTGTGCTTTGCAACTGGCCACTGTACCTGGGAATGTATACTCTCAAACATCAATATTCAAACCTGTTCCAATATTTACTTTTAACCTCTTTATCCATAAGAAGTAGTGTGTTTCATCGCCATCACTAACCAGCAAAGATGTGAAGTGTGAGACCAGGTGGTGACTTAGTGCCCAGCAATAGCACATACTAGGCCAGGGTCACAGAGGGCCCACCACGGAGATGCAGAGGTACAGCATTGCCACTTACTCCACAAGTTGACACAACACCGTGGGTTCTTTCAGGGGACAAAGACTTTCTGAAATTAATTGTGCTATACAGGCTGCTGGGTGCCTCTCACTCTGGCATGATGACTTGCTATGGATGTCCCCTTTGGGAGGCCAGTGCCCACTGTTCCCTTCTCTGGCTTCTTGAGGTTTCAGCACAGTCAGGAATGATGTGGGGCTAAGCAAACATTCATTGAGTTAACAAACATGTAATTCAGTTTTTCAAATATACTGTATTCTGGAAAACTTCAAACACAGGAAAGTTGAAAGAATGGCTTAGCAAACCTTGTTTGTAGCAGTTACCACCCTCAGTAGTTCTCAACATTTTACCATTTTGCTCCCACACCATTTGTATATTTAGAAAGTGTATTTTTATATTTTGCACTGTACAATACTATAGATGAAACGCACATTTCTTGAATGCAAGAGTCATCCCCAAACTCACCTTCCCACCTCATTGGGCACATTCCACATCAGCCAAGAAGAAGAATGCCAGGTAGAGAGTGGTTTATTTGGCTTCTGAAGAATCTTACCTGGGTCCTTGGTCCAGGGAAGTCCCTGCCCAGCTTGACCTTACTGAGCTTCTAGCCCTTGAAGGCCTGTGTACTTCAAAGTCAAAGCAATTCCTCTTTCCTGGTACCTGTCTAACTGGTCACCCTCACCACTTCTCCCTGGATAGCAATCCATCCACACACATTTCACACCCACTCTGCATACAGGACAACATCTTCCCTCTATGATTTTCTAGCAGAATCAGGGGATGTATTTCATGGATAAGGTCTCCAGAGAGAACAGGAAGCCTGTGTCACACTTCCCCAAATCTAGGCTTTCCAAGGGCTACTAACCAAGGCTATAGTTTTCAGGGAGGTAACAGAATTGACTTTACTATTGGTGGACTTGCCCATGGTGAGAAATCTGAAGCAGGCCTTTGGCAAGGAGGTTAAAGGACACCAGAACACAGCCCTTCTCAGCCCAGTTCCACTTCATGTGGTGGTGTGTTCCACAGCTCCATGCAAGATCCATGTGCTCTGAGTGGACAGAAGTTTATAAAGACACTTTTGTGGGAAAAGCATGGCCATGAATGTGAGTGCTGGAAAAACTACAGTTTTGGTACACTCTTGGAGGATGTAAAGGCAGTTAGCACTTTTTTTTCTTCTCCTGAGGCATTATTTGAATTTATATAGTAGGCATGAATTTCCTTGGCAATCAAGAAAAAAAAGAATGAAGATCTTTTTTAAATTTAAAAATAAAAAAGGGGGAAAAGAGCAGAAAATTAAGTGCAGTGTGGGGGGAATAAAAGCGGAAATAGGCAACCTTTCAAGCAACTCTCAGAAGCACCTCACTCCCTGTTCTATATTTATGAATCCATGTGACTCAGTCTCTCCCTACCCAATGACCCTCTCTTGACAGTCTATGGCTACCCTGCCTAATGTGGGAAAATGTCCTAGGACAGGGTAAGACAGGCCCACTAGTGGAACTGCAGAGTTCCTCAGTATGTGTCTGGGACCTCATTGAACCTGACCTAGAGGTTTATGATGACTAATTTTGGACCTTCCCTTCTGCACTTGTTCCAGGCATTTTCCTGTGAACTGGGTATAGGGAGGAAGAGAAGCTGCCTAAAGACAGGATCAGAGATAACACAAGAGAGAAGAGAACCACTATTCTGGGACTAATGTTCCTTCTCGCTTTGTGACCCAGCAGAAACAACATCCCTACATGGTCCAGGGAATACTCCCTTTGCCATACCATGATGAACAGGGAAGACTGCTCCAAGTTCAGGCTCTCAGGTTCAGGGGATTAAATGGGAAGAGAAGAGGCCTGGGCAGAGGGTTTGGACTAGAGTATTCCCCTTCTGAAGAACCTGCTCCCCTATAGGGGGAGACTGTGGAGGAGGCTCAACAGAAAGGGTGGTATCCCTCAAATCGGACCGGAAATTGCTCTTCTGCTAGGGCCTTTTGTTGTCTTTCCACATTTCCTCTCTTGCAAGAAAATGAGTCACTTTCATTAAAATGGCAGTTAACTGGGTAAAATTCACCTTGTGCTTTGTATTTCATTGCTGCTGGCTCCCAAAGGATGCCACCTGGACCAGTCACACATACACCAAAAAAGGATCCATTGTTCACAAAGATAGCCTGCAGCCAGGAGGCATAGCCACTGTAGGAGAACCAGGAGCAGGAAGTCAAAAGCATGGGATTCCAAACTGGCAGTGGTAAGCAGCAGCCCATATTTGACATCAAGGCCATCTCCGATTATCAATGTTGTTCCTAGCCTAGTGTTTTCCAGATGAGACTCACTCCTCTGACTTGTGGGATAAGTTCCAGGATGACTTCCAGACACTAGCTTCAGTGGATTGTGAAGACAGCTTTCCAAGAAGGAAAGGAATGATCATCAACATCACCTCCTTTTGAGATAGCTTTGTCCTACCTGGACCTCCACTGGTTGGGTTTAAAGGAGCACTGTGACCAATTCTATTTTCCAGTAAGTCACAGCAGAAAGTCCCAGCTGCGCTCTCAGTCCATGAAACATAAACGTAAAAAAAGATGAGATGCCTGTGGTGAATGAGGAAACATCTAAGGGTTGCTGAGATTCATTTTTAATGTATTTGTATCTTTCTTATTTTTTATTTTTATTTTAAAGATAATAAAATCAACCAAAATAAAACAGAATAAAGCCATTCAAAACAAAACAGTGTGACACAGGATTTCAAAACAATAGGAAATCAATAATGGTTACCATAATGACTCTTGTTGTCTTCAAAATAGCTGCGCATACCTTTAGACATAGTAAAAAAATCAAACAAAACAGAACAGACTAGAATCAATAAAAACAAAACAATGAATGCAATAAAGGACTTCAAAATAAGATAATAGTAAATCCAAAATGGGTACCATAATATATCTTGTTAGCTTTGAAATAGCTGCCCGTGCCATCAGATATAATAAAATCAAACAAGACAAAACAGAATAAAACCCAACAAAAAATAACAATGAAACTGACACAGGGCTTCAAAACAAGATAATAGGGAATTAACAATGACCACCACCTTCAGAAGGAGATCCCCCATAGATGCTATTTGTGTATTGTCATCCCCTGAATAGATGATCAGACTACTGGCTTTAGGCCTGCAAAGTCAGTGAAACACTAAACACTACAAGCATTAAATCATATTTTACCTCAGTAGCTATCATCACAGCCTGTGTTTCTCCTGATCAGCCAGTCACTAACATGGGAGTGGGGGATGACTTTGGCTCTTCTTGTTTCCCAGCCCATGTGCCAGAAGGGGCTGGCATCTGCATCTGGGTCTCCCCTCAGCCACCTGTACATGGTGCCAACTTTCAGGGAGGGCTTGCTACTGATTGGCTTCTTGTTCTCCTCCCTCACAGTCTGTGAATGGTGCCAACTCATAGGAAAGGGCTGGCATCAGTTTCTCTCCTCAGCAGCCAGCACCTCAGCTTTGATTTTGACTTGGGCTCTGTGTCTTGCTTTGACCACTGAGTGTTAGCTGTTATGTGGAATGTAGAGACGTCCAGAAGCTAGTGAGTATTGCCCCTTTAGCTTTTGTGTCTCTGTCCTTCCTACAAGAACAGACTTGGATGGGAAAATGAACACAGAGACCATAGATAAAAGTATTCTGGGATCCATATCAAGATCATCCTGGACCAGCTGTAGCTAGCTGACCCATAACACATGAGATAGCCTGCCAAGGGCAGCAGAATCTTCCAGCCCACTAGCTGTGTGAGTGAGCCCAGTCCAAAATACAAAAGTTACCCATCCACTGTTGTGTGGGTAAGTTTTTGGCTTAAAATAGCTCAAACAGCTGATGCAGTTGGCTTCAGCATGATCCCTTGGGGAGCTTGGGGTATGTTACCGAGCATTAGGAAAGGGGTTCTGAGTCCATGGCTGAGATTAAGCTGTGACCTGCAGGGAAACAACCTAGATCTGGGGAAGTCACTAGCCCCCCCAAAACCACAGGAATGAGCACACAGAGGGTTACTTCACCAAGGAAAATCAGGCACACTATTAGAACCAGCAAATGTGGACTGTGCAGTGTCCTTATGTGCAGGATTGACTGCTGACTGCTACACTTTGGAAATTACATGAAATTAACAGTGACTCCAGCTGTTGAGGCTCCTCTCTGGACAGAATCTAGGCAGGAGCTATGGATTGTTACAGCAATTCTGAATATAGACCAAATTGTCCCCTGGGTTAGTAGAGGCCAGATTGATATCATCAGTGCCCAGAAAGAAGGTAAATTGGCTTCTAGACCTGACAGTGAGAGAGACACACATCAGCCCCCTGAGGTCTCTGTGGATGAGGAATAGCTGGCATAGGGCAGTGGTCATGGCAACTTACCCTTCTCCTATCTCTTTGGCTGTCTAGAGAGTCACTCAGGACAGGCTGTGGGTATCCTGCCTCCATCCTATCACCTGACATTCTCAGTTCCAATTTAGCAATGCTTGTCTTCCATAAAAATACAAAGGAGAGCTCAGATTGGTCTGTTTTTGTCACAAGACCAGCCAGGAGCTAGGTGTAGAGACCCCACAAGATTGGGCACTAGGATAGGACAGCATCTATTGTGAACTGATCCAGTGAGAGGTTTCCCCCAAAGGAAAGAATGTGGATGACCAGATGTATCCACTGTAGCAACTCACAATTCTCTGGGAGCTTATTGTCTTATCTGTAAGATGGCAGGGCCCACCTTCAGGTGCGTCTCAGTCTTCTTTCAACACTATAATGTGTGACTTAGTTTTGTTCCAAAAGCTGCTGCAGGGGGTTCTTTGGTTTTATCTGTAGGACAGACCCCTGTGCATCCTGGTGTGGACAGTCACCCCATGGAGTGTGAGTGAAAGTGGTGCACATCTCACCTGGGCTGGGCTATTAAGCCCATGCATGCCTTCTCCACCAACCCTATATCTTACACTGATTGGAGATCAAGGTCTCTGAGTCCAAAGCCCAGAAAACAGCAAACCCCTAGATGGCAGGAACCCAGACCCTTTGGTCACCATATGGAAGAGTGCTGCCTCTAAGTAAATCTTCTTTAGACCATTTTGTGAGTAAAGAGTAAACTTCTGTTTTTGCCACTGCAATGTTGGAGACTGTTTATAACAGTAAGTGCAGTGCTCATGATGATCAGTCTTAAATGGCCTAGAGAATTATGTGCTCTTTAAGACAGAAAATTTTGCTTTGAAACACTGATTTGGCTGTTTTGCATCAGGAAGGGCCCTTGGCCTAACACTATGGATGTCCCAACCCACCTGTGTAAGGAAAAATGTCCCTGAAGAATCTCATGGCTTTGGTTCAAAGCAGCTGATTTTTTTAAGTGGAAAAAATTTTTAATTTGAAGTAATACCTGCTTATAATAAACAATATGGGAGTTACAGAAAAATATGGAATCAAATTTGAGCTAATAATTTGCTGCAGTGAGGACCTAATTGATGTTATAGGACATTCTGCTCAATGATAGCATTATACATATTCTTCCCAACTATCTGTGGAAACACATGAATTAGACCAGATAATCTAGGCCATAAAACAGACCTCAACAAAGTTAATAGAATCAAAATCATACAGACTGTGTTTTCTGCACTCAATGAAATTAAACTCATATTCACTAACAAAAATCTTCAAATACTTGGGAACTAATTCCATGAGTCCAAGAAGCCTTCCTTGGGGAATAAAAATGAAGTGCAGAGTAGCCTCATGTTCACCTTTCTTCTTCTTGTGCAGACACTGTCTCATTTCTGTCGGTCTGCAGCCCAAAGTCTTCCTGAGACCAGCTCCATGCTTTTGATTAGGTTGCAGCATTCTAACAGGGTATGGTGGTGCACACATACAATCCCAGCACTTTGGGAGAATGATAACACACTAGCATCTAGAACATACAGAGGCAGAGGACCATAAGGTTTGATCCTGGCCTGGGGCAACTAAGTGACTTTGTAAGACCCTGTGCTAAAGAAAAAATAAATTTAAAGGACATAGGACATCACTCAATCCCCAGTATCTCTCCCCGCCCTCGCTCCACCGAGATAAAAAAGTTGAAGTTGATGTTGAAATTGCAAACATCTGTGAAATCAAGGCAGTTTTGGGAGATGTGGGAATAGATGATACCAAATGCCAAAATGAATATATAGATCTAATGAAATTTCAATCATAATACCAACAGCATTTTTTACAGGACTAAAAAAAAGTCCTAAAATGTATATGGAAGCAAAAGAGACCCAAAATATCTAAAGTAATCCTGAGAAACAAGAGCAAAGCAGGAGGCAACACAATCTCAGATTTCAAATTATATTATGAAGCTACAGTGATAAAAACAGCATGGTACTTACTAAAAAAGGACAGATATTCTGTGGAACAGAGAAGAGGATTCAGAAACAGTATCAGACATATTCAGCAATCTAATATTTGATATACAGACCCAAAAACATACACTAGAGGAAAGGTAGCCTTTTTAATAAATGATGCTGAGAAAACTGGGTGTACATATGAAGAAGGTTCAACCTAGATCTCTATCTCTCACCATGTACTAAAATTCAAAAAAAGACCAAAGACCTAGATGTTAAAACAGAAACAATCTTCTGGAAGATAAAATACATAAACTCTTGAAGATAAAAGTATAAGCAGAGACTTTCTGAACAGAATTCCAATTGTACAAGAAATAACTTGCAGAACAGGCTATGTTTCCTCCAACATATGCTTTTAGACCTTTATCAAAGATACAATATTTGAATATGTCTAAGGAGGTTTCTGTATCCTCTGTTGTATTCCATTGATCCACATACCTGTTTTTGTTCCAGTACCACACCATATTTTATTACTGTTGCTGTGTAGTATAGCTTGAATTTAGGTATTTCTATGTCCTGTGTTGTTGGGAAAACTGGTTATCTGTTTGCAGAAGAAATAAACTAAACCTTTATTTCTCACCGTCTACTAAATTAAAATAAAAATGAATCAAAGAAATAAACATTAAAACAAAAACATTAAACGTTCTGGAAGATAAAATAGTTAAAACACTTGAAGACACTGGTATAGGAACAAATTTTCTAAACAGAACCTCAATCATGCAAGAAACAGCAGCAAGATTCAACAAATAGAATTATACTAAAAAGATTCTGTACAGCAAAACAATGAGCTAGTAGAGTGAAGAGGCAACCTACAGTATGGGAAAAAAGTTATGCCAGCTACTCCTCAGATAGCACACTAGCATCTAGAACATACAGAGAACTCAAGAAAGACTAAACCACCTAAAATTAAAGACCCAGTGAAAAAGTGGGCTAGAGAAATGAACAGGTACTTCGCAGAGAAAATACAAATAACAACAAATATATGAAAAAATGTTCAGTATCTCTATCCACTAAGGAAATGCAAATTAAAACAATGCTGAGATTCCATCTCATTCTGGGAAGAATGGCAAAAGTTAGGAAATCAAACAAGAACAAATGCTGGCATGGCTGTGGTGAAAAAAAGGAACCCTTCCTGCATTGTTCATGGGAATGCAAACTACTACAACCATTATGGAAATCAGAATGGAGATTTCTCAAAGAACTGAAATTAGAAATTCCATACTACCCAGCTATTGCACTGATAGGCATCTTCCTCAAAGAGCTTAATTCACCGTACTACAGTGATAGGTACATACTTATGTTTATAGCAGCACAATTCATAATAGCTAAATCCTGGAAGCAACCTGTATACACATCTATGGATGATTGGATAAAGACAATATGATATTTCTGTATAATGGAATACTGCTCAGCTATCAAGAATGACAAGTTTGATACATCTGTAGGAAAGCAGATGCACCTGGAAAATATAATATTGAGTGAAATAAGCCAGACACACAGCTTGAATACCACTGGTATCTCTCATTTGGGTCAGGCAAAATATGAAATAAGAAAATGATAAACAATGGACAGAAAGGGACAAAGAAATGGCTCTCTTGCAATAGGCAAGTGATCCAAGGAAACAAGAGTGAAGGGTGAGGAGGAGGGGAGGGAACATGAGAGAAATAGAGATGTGCCATGTACAGGAACTTAATAACCCATTATATGACATGACATGATCTAAGACAAATAATGTCAACAAGTACACATAAGGATATGGGGTACCCAAGGAGAGTGGTGGGGGGAGAGAAGGGGATTAAAAAAAAACAAGCCGTAATTATGTGCATGTAACCACTCCCCAAGATGACTGTAAACTCCTTGAATTGCAAACATGTACTAGTAAAATAAAATAATTTTTAAAAGAATCAACAAATGAGGTCATATCAAATTACAACACTTCTGCACAGCAAAAGGAATAACTAACAGAGTAAAGAGACAACCTAAAAAAATGGGGGGGGGGGATTTTTATCAGCCATTCCTTGGACATAGGACTAATGTCTAAAATATAGGAAAGAATTAAAAAAAAATAGATCCCCCTAAATAAAAGACCCAATCAAAAACTGGACCACTGAATTGAAAAGATACTTCTCGGAAGTACCAAGGGTCAACAAATACGTGAAACAATGCTTGATATCACTGGCCATTACAGAAATGCAAATTCAAACTACACTGAGCTTCCATCTTACTCCAGAAAGAATGACTATCATCAAGAAATAAAATAATAACAAAAGGTTGTCAAGGCTTTGGGAAAAAGAAACTCTCCCACATTGTTGGTAGGAATATAGGTTGGTAGGGATATAACCACTATGAAAATCAGTGAAGAGTCCTCATAAAAACTAAAAATAGAAATTCCATTCACCCCAGAATTCCCCTTCAGGAAGATATCTTCCTGAGATAAACACATCATATTACAGTGGTACATGTGTATTCATGTTTATAACAGCACAATTCATAATGGCTAGATCTTGAAATTGGCCTATATGTCCATCAACATATGAATGGAAAAAGAAAATGTAGTATAGATACACAATGGAAAACTACTTCTGCATAAAGGAGGAGAAATTTGAATCAGTTGTAGGAAAATAGATGCACCTTAGGCCATCATGTCAAGTGACATAAATCAACCACAAAAGCTTAAATATTGGATATTTTCTCTTAAATGGGAAACCCAAAGTATAAATGAAGAGAAAAATAAGAAATGGATAGTAAAATGCAGTGGCCTCATTATTCAGCAAATGGGTTACAGAGATGGAGAAAGGAGGGAAGAAAGGGAGCAAAGAGGGTAGTAAAAAGATTTTAGATGAATTATGTGCATATACCAATTACCTGAGGTAAATGCAATCATTGTGTACTGTAAATATGTACTAATAAAAAAGTGGTGGAGGAGAGGAGGAGCCAGTTCCTCTACCAAGTGTTAGACACAATAATATGCAAAAAGGTCATTCAGTGGTGCACATCATGTAGGAATGATCCCCTTCCTCCCGAGGTTGATAAGAACAAAAGAAAGCAAATAGATAATATTCCTTCGTGCAAACAAGAATTCCTGAACGTTGACTAAAGAACACCCTTAGAACAACTACTTAGACCTCAAAGATTGCTTGTTGTTCCATGCAAGACTGTTGCCAGTATGATCCGGAGATCACTCCTAAAGATTTGCAAGATCTTCAGCGTAAAAAAATGACTGAACCAAAGAGCGAGAAACCCAGGTCTACAAAGAGAACTGGTGGTGGTCAGAGAAATGAAATGTTGTGCCTGACATTATAGTACTGTGAATATTATCCCTGACCTGCTCAGTTTTGTACTTGTTAATATTAGACAAACTGTAGACAAATGCAGCCACAAATTAATTGTATTAGCATAATGTTTCTATTGCACAAGTGGTGGTTAGAGTACAGATTCCAAACCTATGGCTGAATTCCTTCTAATATGAGCAAGAGTTGCTTTACTCTGAATAAACCTGAGCTGTAGGTTCTCTGTAGAAAGTAATATTTTGAGTTTTCTCTCTTTTTTGCAGAGGTTTCTGCCTAGTTTGTAGTCTAGCTGATATTAATAAACTTTTAAGAGTTGGCATTACAAATAAAACAACTTGCAAAAAGTTTTTTGAAATAGAATAACAAAATATTATTTTTATTCCCCAGTTGGGAATGCCTTGTGATGGCACTTAGGGTTTATTTAGATAATCCAGACTAATCTCCTCCTTCTCAGATCTTCTAAATCCACCTGCACTCTTTTGCCTGACAATGTAAGATCGCAGGTTCCAGGGGTAAGCACCAGCTGTCCCCGAGGATGGTCATCATTTGGCCCTTTCATGTCCCAGCTCACAGCTCCAGCCCAGGCTTATCCCTTTTCCTCAGGAAGTATGTCCTGCCTAGATCTCAGTCCTTCCTCTCACCCAACCTGTGCTACCCTAGATGTCTCATACTCCCTCTTCACACTAAGCAACCCTGGGTCCATCCATTTTGGCCCAGAAACACTGATGCATTCAGGGAACTCAAGGTCAGTTATGATCAAGAATTAGCTAGTGTAACCATGTGTCAGGTGCTGCCCTCAGCCTCGTGCTAGGGCTTCTTAGCTGTAGGCCACAACTCCCAGGTACTGGCTCTATAATGCCATTGGTGTCCAGGCCTGCATTCCTGATCCTCACTCTGTCCAGGAAACAACCAAAGCCACCCTCAAATTGTTCTGGTGCCCCCTATCCAGACCCTTCCAGAGACTCAGTCACCTGCTCCATGGTCACCCCAGGGTCTTGGGAAAGTTCTAAATTGGCCAAAGGTCTTTTACTCTGTCACTCAGCCTAAGTTTGACACTACTCTCCTGTCAAATCCTGCTTTTTCTTCCATTTGCTAAGATTTAAAGCTCTGGAAAGTGGTTTCTGAAAATGCCAGCCACACACTTGCCACTCCTCTGCTTTCTGTTGGTTTAAAGTTTCTTTAGTGTATTGTCTCTGCTGGGGAAGACAAGTAACTCTGTCTCTGGTGGTTCCCAGAGGATAAAACAGTGGGGACAAACCTATGGCATGCATGCCACAGCAGGTTGTTAGTATCAGTAAAAGCTCCAAAAGTTTCACCATCACTGGACTGTCATTGCCTAGCACACAACAGGCAAATAACAATAGCTGTCAACTCCCTTTTCTCATTTCATTTAATATTTTGGTGCATTTTGATCAATAAAATACCATAATATTTTAATAGCTACACAAATTTCTTATGTGAGTGTGCTCTGTTCAGTCATGCAAACTGTGACTAATTTTCCAAACCACCCCCACAAGTTACAAGGAGCACTTCACTTATGGGTCACTGTACCTCTGCTTGTTCACTGGGGTATGTGTCAGAAAGTCTAGTGGGTTTTGAGTATATATCAGTAGCAACATACTCACTGGCTCAGCTTGGGGTAGGAAGAGATGGCTGTCAAGCTGTGAATTCCTATCTCTCTCACCCTGGGCCAGTCCTTCCTTCTGGCCTGAAACCTGGTATGTCTCAGTAGGAAAGAGGACAACTTCTAGGGTCTGGATTCCTGCTGGGCCTCAGTGGAACACCACAATGTGGCCTTTCAGGCTCATCTCAGAGTACCTGGTGCAGCATCCCCAATAGTTATTAGCCTGGGCCCAGCTCTGACAGTGAGACTTGGGCTTCCCAGGTGGTCCTTATTCCTGGGCAGTGACTTTCCATGCTTAAAGGCTATCCCAAAAGCTACAAGACCTCAGCCTTCTCCACAAGCTGCTACTTCTCTGTCACCCTTCTGTCCCAGTGTCCAGCAAGTCTCCCATGTGGTCTGTCCCTAGGTCCATAGCTGAGGCCCATGATTGACTGTCACTCTTTTGTTGTTCAGGTGAAATAACATAAAATTAACTGCCTTCTCTATTTAAACATACACCTCAGTAGCAATAACATTTATAAAGTCATGCAGTCACCAGCTCTACCTAGTTCTAAAGCATTTCTTCATTCCCCAAAGAAACCTACTCTCCATTAAGCAGCTGCCAAAACACCCATACACCTTTGCCCCAGGTAACCCACTTTCCACGGGTTCTTACATCCACCCTGCAAACATCCCACCACCAGTGGTCTGAAGAGGCTCCTGCCCTTGGGAAGAAAAAGGAAGGGTCTGTTTTATTCAGGGCCAACAGCTGTCAAATAACCCATGAACACAGCCAAACAGGACACTTGTTCTCATTATGGATCATTGCCCCAGAAACTATGAGCACATGAGTGTCTCTCAGGCCTGGAACTGACTTCTCTCTCAAGCAGGCATAGCCTCATCCTGTGACCTGCAGCAGAAACTCCTCCTTCCTTTGAGCACAGGTGGGGTGGGGACTGGAAGCTTTCTTGCCTTGGGATGGTAGTCACAAGTCTCGGCTGGGATTGTGAAAATGCTAGGTTTGTCACAAAAGCCCTGTGCCTGATTGCCTTCTGCAGAAATGATGCTAGGTCAGGAAGGGGAGCCAGGTGTTGATGCTGTCCTGCTGGGTGTGCTGAGCACTGCCAGCTCCTGCTTCATGATCTCTTTCTTGATCTGGTTTCTGTGTAAGGCTGGCATCCAGACACCTGCAGCAGGCAGCCATAAGCCAATCAGTCCAGCTGCCTGCAAAAGCAAGGTTAAGAGGATGACCCTCTGCACGAGTGTTTCTAGTTGTCCTTTAGCCAAGCTGGGGGCTTGGGCTTCCAAAGTGAGACAACATGTCCAATTTGTACCCAGCTAGAGGGAGTGACCCAGCCAGGCCTTGGGCAGACTCTCCAAACAGAGAGCCTTCCCAGAAGATGGGGCAAAAGGAAAATGATATCTAGGTCTTAGCAGTGCAGCCACAAGGGTCAGTAGATGGTTGCTTTAAATCCCTAGGAAATATCCAATAGCCAGCCGTAGTTATATGCATGGGGTGGGGTGGGGGAGGCTGTCCCAGAGTCAGGCATGAACACTGTTGACAAAGGTCAGGATGCTGTTGTCAGATACTCTTCCAAGCATTTCTGACATAAGCTTACAGCTTATCTCCACACCTTGGAGTAGGCAGCTCAGGAGGAAATTTATCAATGAAAATAGCCAAATACAAGGCTTGAGGTCTTGTGAAATGTGATTTCAGAATAACAAAAACTGGTAAGGGCAAGTTCCCATCAGTGATGATTCCACCTTCACCTACATGAGGCCAGGATTGTAGAGCTCAGCTCCCAGAGCTAGCGGGGGACAAAGACCAGGCTGGTAGGAGGAGCTGTGGCTTCCCACTTGACCCAGGCAGTGTAGAGTTGACCAAGTGCCTACTGAGTACCATACCTTGCCTCTGCTGTAAAAAGGCTGATGTCTTAGCCCAATAGGTGATACCTTAAGCCTGACGTTGAGGTTCTGAACTCGTCTTGTGTAGAAGGCTTCACTTGCCAACCATGGTAGGGCTGGCACAGTTTCAGCCTACTGACTTGTCTCTGGATGAGTGTGTCAGTGCTGGAGGGTGGCCATTGTGATGATAGGCCCGGAAGGTCTCCTTGCAGATGCCAAGAGCCAGAGTTCCCTTGGACCTTATAACTTTCTTTTTATCATGAACAGTACCTCCTTTACAACTCTCCTGGGTGTAGTCAGCCTGTCAGCAGCTCATAACTCAGAATGAGTTAGTTATAAACATGATTCTACTCATATGTTAGGACCACCCAACCTCTTGGTCATGGGAGGTTCTGATTCCATTGTCTGAAATGAATCTCAAATCTAGTAATGGTCCTGCCTTATGGAATTTCAGGGTATCAAGAATTGAAGAAAGATCTCAAGCAATTCTAGAAAGAAAAAATAGATTAACCACAGAGAAAATATCTAATCAGTAGCATACTTTTCATTAGCCACAACGAGGGTAAGAAAACAATGGAGCCAAACTCTGTAGAGTCATGAGGAAAATATTTTAAAGCCAGAATGTATGTCTGTCCAAACCATCAACTGTGTTTGGGAATAGGTTCCAAGATACATGAGTTTTGTGGAAGTTTTTCTTCTTTTGTGCTCTTTGGGAAAAGATCTTGCTTAGGGATGTTTTTCACTAAAGCCAATAACAACATAAGGAATATAAGGAAAAGAGAAGTGGAATCCAGAAAGCAATTGCATTACCCTGAGCACAATATAAAAAGAAATTGCAGTCTGAGAGCCTTGAAAGCAGCTGGTACAAATCAACCACTAGAACAGGACAGTGAAGAAACTGGCTGACATGCTTCACATGGTGAGAAGCACATATTTCTTCCATAGATACGGAAAAATAAAGGCAGTTATCAAGGCCAGGAAAAACAAACAGTTATTAGAAGCAGGCCATGAGCCCATATCAAATACCCCGACCTAATTTTTTAACTGATGAAGTGTTTTTTAAAAATCTATTTTGTAACAGTGGCTCCTGGATCATCCCTTCTAGTTGCTGGACTTAGTGGTATTTCTGGGGTACAGAAAGGAATCAAACAGATGGCCTTAAACTTACAATGGTTTGACATATGATTTTTTGACCTTATAGCAGTGATGGTGAACCTTTTAGAGCTTTCAATGATAAAACATCCTGCTGCTGCACATGTGCTATAGGTTTGACACCACTCCTTTATAGCATTCAGCAAAAGCCATACATTGAAATGTGAATTTTGATCTTATGATGCTGGTCAGTGGCAGAGAGCTGCAGGTCCCAGTAAGCCACATTATGACAAAGGAAAACAACGGATATACTCTACAGTTTTTTGTGTTGCCATCATTTTTTTGTGTGATATTGTGTTTTGCATTGTTGTATCCTATCATGCATGACTACAGGAGATATTCAACATTTTATTATAAACAAAATTTATGTTAGATGATTTTTCTCCAGTTACAGACAAATGTAAGTTCTCTGACAACATTGAAAGTTGGTGAGATTAAGCTGTGATATTTGGTGGATTTTATATATATGTATATATATATATATATAGTATCAGGAGTATGTTTGATTTATACTATTTTCAATTTATGACAGGTTTGTGGACAAACCCCATCATAAGCTGAGGAGTGTCTATTTATCAAATCATAATACATGTTTACTAGTTTTAGAATCACACACTCTGGCAATTTCAAGGGAGACATCATTATAGATTCAGCAGAGTCCATATTATATATCTTTTCTGGCTATTGTTAAATTGCAATTCCTCTCCTCTCTATTTCCTGCCTTCATTTTCTCCTTAGTTCTTACCACGACCTGATGGACTGTGTCTTTTACTTAGTGATTTTTTTTCTTTCTGTCTCCTAAAAGCATGAATACGAGCTCTAGATAGCAAGGGGGTGTTATCTGTTTTGTTTGCTGCCCACATTATGATCTGCATGTCATAGGTGCCCACTTCTTTTTGTTGAGTAAATGACATCTGAGTGATGTAGAGAAAGGTGTGTGATGAAGGCTGGTGCAGGAGGTACAGCAATGAGCAGAATCTCACTCTCTCACTGCCATAGAAGGGACTGTGAGATGGTCCTCACCTGGAACCACAGAAATGGCGGTCTCTGCACCTGATTCCAAGCTATTAATAAAAATATGAAGAGCTAAAAATAATACAACTAACAAAATTAAAGGGGTGAGGTGGGAAGTGGAAATGACTTAAACTTCCCTTTCATATTGGGACATCAAGTAGAAATTGTCTAAAATTGATCAATCCAGAAACAGAAGAAAAAGCATTTTATTTAGAATTATGGTGGTAACAACAAGATCTGAAAACATAAACTGTTAAAATGATTCTCTCCTGAGAGCTGGACTAGGGGTAGGAAACTTTCCTTTTTCATTTAATATCAGTCTACACTGCTTTAATATTTTTACTTTGTGTGTTTATTACTTTTATAATTTTAAAAAATGTGGAGAAAAAGCCATGTACACAGACTTCAATATCCTTGCTTCCTGTAAAAATGTCTTCATTTATTTATGATTTAGTATTATGCCACTGGACTTTATAGAGGGTCAATATAAAAAATGGTCATCTGAAGAGTATATCTGTATGATTTGAAAACTGCAATAAAAGGCATTCATGTCCATTATGTCACCTAATATCCCTTATATGAGGATTCATGCTGCAAACTTCCAGAATTTCACACCTGAAAAAAGTTTGTCTCAACTGGGGGAAAAAGATCTAACACAGGTATGAAGGACAAAGGGGTTGACATTCTTAATGTAGAAAAACTTTCTCAAATGAGTAAGAAAAATTCCTAAATACCCCAGTGGAAAAGAGAGAAAGGATATAAACTCTGTCACCAAAGAAGAACATTTTAAAAAATCGATTAATATTTTTACGTCTGGTGAAACTGTAGGAATAGGGAAGAAAATGAGAAAACAGATAAAGATGGAGTGCAACCTAGCACCTGGGCTCAGCCTGCTGCATGGTAACTGGGACATGGAAACAATCTTAAAAAGCAGGTACCTATGAGCCTAGCAGCTTCCCACTAAGAATATGGGTTAAGAAAATATTTGGCTATGGCTAATGTAGCAAAGTACCAAACTAGTGATTTAAAGAATGGGAATATATTCTCTCCCAGTTCTGAGGGCTGGAAGTCTGAGATGAAGAGGTCGGGGGGTTGAGTGTTTTCCTCTCCCTCTCCCCGAGCTTCTAGAGGATTGCTGAGTCTGCAGATGTTCGGCTCCCACAGCTCTGCCTGTGTCTTCACATGGTATTCTCTAAATGTGGTATAATAGCACGATCCAGTTGCTGTCCACATGTGTCTGCACACGTACACCTTGAAGGGCATGTTCTAAAGTGCTCCCAGATGTTCTCTTGTGAAATGCCCACCTGCATCAGGACAGGTGAGGTGCCTCAACAGGGTCTCATGACTATGAGTGGAGGGAGTCTATTTCTTCCTTCCAACCATTTGTCAGAATTTGCAGCGTGTTCTGGTTCTCCAAAGCACTTTAATAGACCAGCGGCTTTACATCACCAATTTTAACCCCAACTGTATACTCAGCACTCAACCTAGTGGAGCTGAAATTAGTATTTGATAAGTATATGAATAAAGGAATTACAGACACTTTCATTTTTGTCTTTATTTTTCTTTGGTCTTTTCTATACAAATGAACACATTTTAACATTTTCATACTGAACAATAATGAGAAGTTCACTTTTAAATTCTGTGCTATTTCCTTGGGAGATGGATAAGTGTAATGGGCTGTTGCTTAGAAGATACTCATGTTCTTTTTCCTTCCTCTTCTCAGTCTTCCAGAAGTGTCCATACACCTCAGTAGGAAGATAGGAGTGTCTGATCATCCCCACCAGAAGCCGGGGATTTAGCTCAGTGGCATAAGTGCTTGCCTGGCAAGCACAAGGTCATGAGTTTGATCCCCGGTACAAAAAAAAGATAACTTCATTCTGACATTTCAAGAAGGATTTTATAGCAGGCAGAGTTTAAGAGAAGAAGACTTTCCAGATTTAACTTCTAATATGTCATGGGTTAGGGTGGGTCACATCAGGAGATTTTACCTAAAACTATGTATTTGGAAGATAGGAAGAAAAGGCTGCCTATTTGCCTCAATGGATTGGAAGGAGTGGACAGCTGTGATCTCAGGTGAGGAAGGGCAGTCCAACCAGGCCACCCATCTTGAATACAAAGGTTGGAGGGATGCAGAAGGCAAAGGTATATTTATTCCAACCCTTTCCTGGACTTTGGGCCCTTTTGGCATAAGGAGACCAACCTTCAACACATGTCTTAAGGGCAGAGCAGCATGGTTAGGTAGCTCTCCTGGCCCACAGTGGACACCAACAAGGAGAGGCTGGCACAGGGCCCATTACAGAAGAGGAAACATCTTCCCCAGGAGGGCTGTTCAGCAGATTCTCTGAGCTAGCAACTGTTGTGGGACAAGGCAGACCTGATGGGATCAGTGAGGGACTACAAGTGTGTGTCTTCGTTCTTTTTGTACAGATCCCATTTTCTGAGTTTGCACATTCTTAATTCAAGATGTCAGCTCCTCCCTGGAGGTCTTTGGCCTGGAGCCAATTCTGGGGGAGTACATTCTGGTCAGTGCATTAGGGTATAAGACATATCACCAACATAAAGGACTAAAAAAGACCAACAGTTTATGCTATAAGGAAACATAGGAGAAACACTTGAAACCATACATGCAGGCAAAGGTTTGCCGAATAGCGCTCCAATCGCACAGTAAATCATAGCGAGAATCAACAAGACTATATCAAATTAAAAACTTCTGCTCAGAAAGGAAAAAGAAAACAACATACTGAAGAGATAATGTACATTACGGGAAAAAAATCTTTGGCAGCTATTTTTTGGACAGAAGATTAATACCTGGAATATACAAAAAACTTAACATTTTTAACACAGCTGGATGTGGTGGCAAACACATGCTATCTCAGCACTCCAGGAAGCTGAAGCATGAGGATCCCAAGTTCCAGCCTGAGTGTCTTAGTTACTTTTCTTTTTGCTAGGACAAAATACCTGACACTTGTAAGTTAAAAGAAGAAGGATTCATTTCAGCTCATAGTTTATAGAGGTTTCAGTACCTACTTGGCTGGCTCCATGGTGGGATGGCTAGGCAGAGGAAAAACAGTCCATGGCAGGACAGGCAGAAATAGCAAAACAGCAGCAGTGACAGCCTGGCTTCCATCTTTCCCTTTATACTTTATCCAAGCTACACGCCTATTGGTTGTTGCCACCCACACCAAGGGTAGGGAACTTCCCATTATCCACACCCAGAACTATGCTAAACCAATTTAGTTATCACACACCCTTTATCCATACTCATATAGCCTTGATCCAGCCACCTCCAAAAAATCCTACCTATGAGCTAATGAGGCTTTGGTGTGTGTAGGAAGGGGGCACATCTAGTTAAAAGCCATAACAACAGTGAGAAATTTACTAACTTAGCAAACCCTGTCTCAAAGGTAAACATTTAAGAAGGACATGGGAATGTAGCCCAATGGGAAGACTCTGGGTTCATTTGCCAGAAAGAGTAAAAGAGAGAAAGAGAGAGAGAGAGAGAGAAAGAGAGAGAGAGAAAGGAAAGAAAGAAGAAAAAAGGGAAAATTATTAACACCAAGAAATCAAATAGCTCAATCAAAAAATAAACAAATAAATTAGACACTTGTTGAAAGAAAAGAAGTATAAATGGCCAATAATGTTCAACATCTTTAGCCATTATGGAAATGCAAATCAAAACAATATTGAGGAGAAGACAAGATGGCCGATCAGTGAGCAACAAAATGCGAAGCCTCCTGGGAGAAACAATTCATATGTCAGAATAAAACACCCTGGAGAGACCCAGACAGAGGAAGATGGATCCTCTTGACACAGGAAGAAATTAAAAAGTAAAAAAGCTTGTCAAATATTTTGGGACTACAACTGAAACAGCTAAAAATTAAGGGGCACAGCGTTTACACAGTGACTCGCCAAGTCTGCACCAGCTTGAATCCACGCTGGCCAGCAGAGCCGCCCAAACTTGTACCTGCCGCCACTCACAGGAAGCACAGCGGTGCTGAGCTCGGGGGTTGGTGAGCCCAACAGAGAGTGGAGCCAGTGAAAGGACCTTCATTAATCCATGGTCAGTGCTGCGAATGAGACCCCCCGCCATGGGAAGGGTGCGATCAAATGGGTGACATGTTGGAATTGGGCAGAAGGAGCCTGAACTGGGAGCGACAGTGATTTCAGTTGGTTGCTCCCTCCCCAGAGCAGATTCGTGGGATTTGCTTGGACTGGGCCACACCCCTGGCCGGGACCCAATGAGCCATCCCAAATCGATTCCCTGCGCCTAGCAAGTACTAACTTGGTGAAGGCAGCTGAAGTTTGGCTGGCCCAGTGGGGAGGGGCAGGCATAGGCAAACGCTGCTTACACCTCAGTGACAAGAGCAGCCAGGAGAAGGCAGAGTTCCCTCGCCAGCATGCTTCAGAGGAAATGTGGCCAACAGGGAAGGGGGCTGGGACCTGCACTGTAACCTGTGTGGAGGAAGCCAGGGCCATGACAGGAGAGAGAGGCAAGAGGAGGCCCTCAGCCCAGAACCCTGAGGGCCCTGATCCAGGAGAAGGAAAAACAAGGGAGACTGAAGGCGGCAAACACACAACATCAGACATGGCTTCAATGGACATTAAGAGATATCTTTGGGACCTTGTAGATGAACTCAAAACTGAAATATTAAATCAGGTAAAGCAGGATATGAGTAGAGTAATAAAAGAAATGCTCTCAGGAAGCATCTCTCAGGATGATACAGACAGAAGAAGGGAGGAACACAAAAAAAGGAGAGAAATATTTAATAAAGAAAATATAGAATACATGAAGCAGATTCAAAGAGACTACAAGGAAATTAAAAACTCCATTGAAAGCTGGCAAAACTCCTTCAAAGAAACTAAGGATAGACTATCAAAACTTGAAGACAAGTTGGCAGTGTGTGATCATGAAAGGAAAGATCTCTTAAAAATAACAAGGAAACAGGCAGTAACAATACAAAGGCTAGAAGATGACAAGAGAATCTACAATTTAAGAATAAGAAATGTGAATGAAGAAGCAGGAATACAAAAAGGTGAATTACAAAGGCTATTCATAGAAATAATTAAGGAAAACTTCCCAAGCATGGGAAAAGAAAATGACATTCGGTTGTGTGAAGCACACAGAACTCCAGCCACCTACAACCAAAGCAGATCTACACCCAGACATATAATAATCAAGATGCCAGAAATTCAATATAAAAATAATATCAAAAGCTGTCAGAGAAAAGAAACAGATTACCTATAAAGGTAAGCCCATCAGAATCACGGCTGACTTCTCAACACAGGCCATCAGATCAAGAAGAGGTTGGGGCGAAGTGTTACAAGCCCTGAAAGAAAATAACCTCCAGCCCAGATTGATGTACCCTGCAAAACTGTCACTAGAAGTTGATGGAGAAACAAGATGCTTCCATGACAAAGAGGAACTGGGGGAGTTTGTGACCACCAATCCAACACTACAGAGAATACTGAAGGACATTCTAGAGAGAGAGAAAAAAAATACCAGGATTTTAGGAACAGTGGCAGAAAGGCCTCAATGAGCTGGGCAGGAAGTAGAATGAAGGAGAAAACTAGACAAACAAAGGCAGAAAAATAGCATAGCAGAAATGAGGCAGAAAAGGATAACTAGAAACTATAATATAGATGGTCTTGATATGCTATATTGTAAATAGTGCACCAGGATTTAAAACCCACATTACTCACACTACTCTGCTTAGATGTATTATATTCTGTTCCAGTCATTTTTACCTGTACTAGATTTGAGGGCACAGACAGTAATCCCAAAAATAACAGGATATAGTATGGTAATCATCCTTAATTTCCTATTAACTTAATCTAAAGCTCTGTATAACCTACACTGTTTTACCGTGACTGATCGTAATCGAATCTGGTTTGTTGTATCTCTGTTTTGTATTGATAGATTTTATTTAAAGCTGTTATGATTGATAATATCAAGTCTGAGAGTATAGGCAACTGCACTTCAGATGACAAGATCCACTAGAATATCCACTATGGCTTGATTATTACCTGTCTTTGAAGTTTTATACTGTCTACAATATTTTGTTTTTACTAATATTGTTATTTACTGCTATACTCAATCATACTGCTATATTCAACTATGCCTGTTGATATAGACATTCTATTGAAGATAATAAGAAACAACACAGTAATCATTGTAGATCACCTTGTACTGTGGTTTTATATGACTTTTTGGTTTCATGTTTTTATAGGAATTTGTTTTGTTTTGTCTTGATAAGTTTTGTTTTTTTCTCTAATACAGAAAGTATAAAAATACATGCAGATATTCATGCATGCGTAGCTGTCTACACTCTCACTGTTTGACTATCTACTTTGTATGCTTTAATTTTGTAACTTGAGCAACTATTTCTAAGAGGACAATATGTAATTTTAACTAGTGATTTCTTATTGTTTATCTTTTTTTTTTTGGAATTCTGTATTACCTCTCCCCTTTATATGCTTTTGTTTCTCTTTAAATAAAATTTTTAAAAAACCCAATATTGATTTCATCTCTACTCAATAAGAATGGCTAACATCAAGAATACAAAAACAATAAATCTTGGCAAGGCTGTGGGGAAAAGGAACCCTTCTACATTGATAGTGGAAATATAAATTAGTAGTCACTATGAAAATCAATATGGAGGGTCTTCAAAAAACTAAAAGTAGAAATACCATTTGGTACAGTTATACTTCTCCTTGCTATATGGCCAAAGGAATTAATGCCAGCGTACTTAAGAATACCCACATATCCATGTTTATTACAGCACAATTCACAATAAACAAGATATGGAAGCAGCCTAGGTGCCTATCAACAGATGAATGGATAAAGACAATGTGACACACAAATGTAACAGAGTGCTATTCGATATACAAAAGACAAAAATTTTGTGATTTGTAGGAGAATGAATGGAAATAGAGATCATTATGTTAAGTGAATTAAGTCCATCTTGGTTACTTTTCTCTCTCGGACAAAACACCCGACACTTAAAATGAAGGAAGGAAAGGTTTATTTCTTACAGTTTTTGGAGGCTTCAGTCCATAGTCAGCTGGCTCCAAGGCAGGGTGGCATGGCACTGGGGCAACACTTCAAGGAAGCAGCCAGAGTAAAAAGAAGAAAATACAAGTCTCTTCTCCTGGTTTATACTGTACACAGGCCCCCGCCCCCTCCAGGGCAGACATAGCTCACAAAATCTTGCTCTCCTTTGGGCAGGATGAGGATATTTACAAAGTAAGAACCCTGGCTCCCTGCCCAGTCTCTCAGTCAAACTTCTAAACTGCTCAAGTTGACACAATGTATCAACCATAACAATTCACCCCTTGTCAACTTCGAAACCAGACATATTTCTTTAAATCAGCCTCCAGATACAAAGGCATGCCTATTAACATTCTGCAACTTAACAATCCTTAAGAACCAACCCTAAGTCTATCAACATTATATTACATCAGAAACACAACATTTTGTCCTTGGACCCCCCAAAACTCATGCACATCCCTTTATGCAAAAGGCATTTGGTCCACCTGCAAGAGTTGCCGAAGTCCTAGCAGTTTCAGCACTGCTAAAAAGTTCAAGTCCCAAGTCTTCTCCAAGATGGAAGGCAAACTCTTAGCTGCATTCTCCTGAACAAATGAAAACAAAGTTAAATACTTCCAGCATGCAAAGGCACAAGATAAACATTCCCACTCCAAAAGTTACAAACAGGAGGGTACAAAGGATTGGGACAAAAGCAAATCCAAAATCCAGCAGGACAAACATTAAGTCCTGTAGTTCCAGGTGCACCATCTGAGGCAATATATGGGAAACTGTGAGCTCCAAAGGGCTTATGTGCTTCATCTCTATGCACTTCTGGTAGTTACCCATCCCACGGCTTCTTTCTTGGGCTGGCTTTGCTCCCTCGTTGTAGTCAGGGGTTGTGAGAACAATTAGAATCGGACACAGAATTTATAATATTATTTTATGATGGTCACCCAGAGTTTAACACAAAAAAGTGTAGGAAATCTGTCCACAACACTAAAGATATAGAATACTCAGCCAAGGACCTGAATCCCACAGCAATGTCCTGGATGAGTCCAAATGAAGACCTAGAGCCCATGACAATGCCTCCCACAAGTCCACCTGGAGGTCTAGGGCCCACAAGAAGGACTCACTCCAGTCTCTTTTACGGATCTGTGCTGGGAAGGCCAAAGGTCAGTGGTGGAAGGTAGAATGTCTATGCCAGCGGGGTGAAGGAGCTGTGTTGATAGGTTGTAGGTTCTACACTAGAGCCAAGAAGTCATGTTCATAAAGAACAGTGCTGTCCTGAAAAGCACCACAGCCATCCTCAACGACATGGAGGTCTGGAGCTTCTCTGATGATAAGAACAGTCGAGTACATGCCAGAAAGCCAGCATGACGAGCTTCTCCTGGAGATTAAACAGAACACATCTTCCCCTCTGGAGTCAGGAAGCGATGCTCAATGTAAGGACCAGAGCTCCCCTAAAGTGAACCACAACCACTCTCACCAACAAGGTCCCAAGCTCCTCCAATGACAATGGTCGAACTCAGTCTGGGGAGGCTAGTCATGACCAGCACCTCTAGGAGAACCAACGGCTCAACAGCAACACTTACAGAAACCCACAGTCCCTCACTCATCTTCTCCATGTCTCTATTTATGCTGGCAACTTTCCTCAGGTGAAACAGCTGCACTCAGCAACATGTGATTTAATTCAGCTGGTGTTAAGTTGGCCACCAGATTTTAATTTATAACATCTCTCATGGCAAGTTTCCTTAGATTATCCATGTTCCTGGCTTTTCCAAACTTCTGAAGTCTCCACTGAACCTTTGGCTTCACATTCACAGCTTCACACACTGCCCTCTCAGGGCGACACTGCCTGGCTTCCCAGGCCTTCTGAAATTGGGGTGGAAGCCTTTTTAATCTCAGAACCGTTGTACCTAAAACCAGTACCACGTGGATGATGCTGATATCTGCTGCCAGTTGGAGCAGCAGCCAGGCTGTCCTCTCTGTTGGTTGTAGGGTTCCAGTGCCTGGGACACTGGGCACTCTGAACCTGATTCTGAGGAATAGAGTCTCTATGCTGTCTCCATTCTGGAACCTGGTGGGGCCACCATCACCATTCTGGAACATAGTGCTCTGAGGCTTTCTCCTCCAAGCAAAGTCTTCCACTTTTGCAGTTCTGAGGCTGCAAATGTGGAGACCAACTCCCTCTTCCTTCAATGCCCACAGGCCATCTTTTTTATTGTTGTTTTTTTTCTGAGAAATTGAGATCTCCATTCTAGCTTTATAGTACATAGCTCTATTGGAACTTCCTTTCTGGCCAAACTTACATTTTAAATCACTCTGCTGGGCTCTTTGCTCTTGATTTACAACATAAATCTGGCCAAAAGCCCCCAGTGATCACCATGCCACTGCCTCAACATTTGACTGACTTGAAATTTCTCCTGCCAGATTAATCAGTCCACTGCCCTTAATCCAAGTCTCAGGCAAAGTCTCTGGACATGAGCAAAATGCAGACAAACTTTGTGCCAAGCCATAACACACATCATGTGCAGTCCTCCTTCCCAGCAGAAACCTCCTGAGCCTGGTCTTTCTTTACCAGCAGGCTTTCTGTCCACTTTCTGGTCTGAGCTCTGACCAAAATTTCCTCTACAGAAGAGCCTAAGGTGATCCAACTCTATATATTCAGGCAATACCTCCGAACCTTTCCAAACTCTGCCCACAAGCCATTTCCAAAGTCTCTCGAACCACATGGTCAGGTATAGTCACAGCAACAGCTCCACTACCAAATTCTGTCTTGGTTACTTTTCTCTTGTTGCTGGGACAAAACACCCGACTGACACTGAAAATGAAGGAAGGAAAGGTTTATTTCTTACAGTTTTGGGAGGTTTCAGTCCATAATCAGCCGGCTCTAAGGTGGGTGGCATGGCCCTGGGGCAACATTTCATGGCAGCAGCCAGAGTAAAGACAAACAAACTTCATCTCTTTGTTTATACTGGACCACCACCCCACTGCTCCAGGGCAGCTATAGCACTCACAAATCTTCTTGCCCGCCTTTGCATGGAATGAGGATATTTACAAAGTAAGAACACTGGCTCCCTGCTGAGTCTTAGTTAAACTTTAAACTTCTCAAGTTGACACAATGTATCAATCATAACAAAGTCAGACTCAAAAGGACAAGTACCCATGTTTTCCCTAAAATGTGGAGTCTAAAAAAGATGACATAAAAGTAGAAAGGCAATTATTATTAGATAAAAGAGGAGGAGAGAATGTATGTATAAGTGAGGGTGACAGGGGAGTGTATATGATCAAAATATATGATACACATGTATGAAAATACCACATTGAAATCCAATATTGTGTACAATTAATAAGTATGAATAAAAATATTTTTAAAAGATCAGCAGTCTAAATGAGATGACATTTGTGTATCTGTCTAGATTGGATAATGTCCCATGAAAGTCATTTATACCTGGACTCTCAGAATATAACTTCCCTTGGATACCAGGTCTCTGGAGATGTAATTACCCAAGATGATGAGGTACAGTGGATTAATGTATGCCCTAATCTAATGCCTGAATACAGACAGACACACACCGGGAAAATGTCATGTGACAACGGACAGACAGGTTGCAATGCACAGTTACAAACAAAGAATACTGAGAAACCCCAGGGACACAGAAGAGCTGAAGAAAAGGAAGGAAGGATTCTGTCTGGAGAACCCTCAGATAGAGCACAGTGCTGCTGACATTTTGATTTTGGATTTCTGCCTCCAGAGCTGTGAAGGAATAAATTTCTGTTACAGTAATGCCCACTTATCTGGAGTTTTGATTTTCACAGGCTCACCTATGATTAACCCTGATCCAAAAAAACTCTCTGGAAGAGAATTCAGAAATAAACCACTTGCAAACTCTAAATTACACACCATTCTTAGTGGTATGATGAAAGCTCTGGATCCACTCCTTCCTGCTCAGAACACAAATCATCCCTTTTTCCAGTGTATCCACTTTGTATGTGATATTCATTCATTAGTAACTTAGCAATAGTCCTGGTCATCAGGTTGACTGTCATAGTACTGCAATATCTTATTTTACTTAACAATGCCACCAAAGTACAAATTTTATTATAATATATTGTTATAATTGTTCTATTTTAATATCAGTTTGTTTTGTTAATTTCTTACTGTGTCTAATTTGTAAACCAATAGTTTATATGGAAGTTGATACTAACACTGAGGACCTTGGAATGTATCCCTCATAAATAAGCAGGTACACATGTATTATAAGCCACCAGTCTGGGGTACTTTGTTACAAAGCCATAGGAAATGGATTCACTTCTCTAACAGTCCTAAGATGCCACCAGTGTTTCTGTCTCTTGTCCAGCAAGTGGGAGAAGAGGAAGTTGGAGAAAGCTGCTTTGTCTTTAGGAGCTTGCTCAGCAGTGGCCCTGTCACTTCTGCACGGTCCTGTTGCCCTGATCCTAGTCATCCCAGCTGCCAGGGGAGCTAGCAAGGGTCAGTAGCTGCTGGGAAACATAGTCCTTGTTGGAACCTGCAGGATTCCATTCCAAAAAGAAAGATGAGAGAGGATTCTGGAGTGACTTGGAGCAGTTTGACAGCTCCCTTTCCCATGCAAGTGACTGCAGCCTGGGAGGTAAGTCAGGTGAAGCTGATATGGCTCCTGAAGCCCATGTGGTTAAGAGTACTGGATCCTCAGCGGAAGCAGGATGTCCCCGGTTAGCTAGAATGTGAGCACAGATTAAACACACTGTCAGACAGATGCTTCAAGATGTTCACAGTGTATCTAAAGACCACAGTGTATTTTTTCTTTTATAGTAGGCCAGAAAGGAATTTTATACCCTATAGAAGGTAATGTACTATTATCAGCTATAAAAAGAAAGTCAAATTAGTTTATCAGTTGGCCCCTAAATATGCAGATATCAGGATGTCACTGCAACCCAGATGGTACCCCAGTGAGTGCAGCATGATATTTGGCAATCTTCAGGCTCAGATGCGGTCATGTCCTTCTGTCCTATGACATAGCATATCCCTTTGATCTTTAACATGGTCTTGTAGAAGGAACATGTCGCTACTGGGCAGAGTTAAAGGGGCACAGTATTGTCATCCTCCCTTTTGCTTTCTATTCCACATGACAGTGAGCTGGAGAGACCTGTTATTTTCAGCCACTATGATTTGGGAGGTTTTTTTGTAACTATTTAGCTCCATCCAAACCAGCAACAGAAACAACCTAAACATCTATCATTGGTGTAGTACATGTCTAAGAACCAGACAGGTATGTCACCGCTGTGGTGACAGGCAGACACATTCCTTCAGAGCTGCAACATAGCAGCCATGCAATATAGGAGGACTGCAGCATGGACTCCTCCTCCTCCTAACACGGAAAAGACAGGCATGCAGCATCTATGTGCTGCCTGACCACCAAACAGGTAGAATGGCACATGTCGATAGGACTTCAGTGTTTCAGAGATGTTGATGCCATAGAGGGAATACAAAGTGACCAGGAGAAGCAATGGGGTCCATCTGTGCTTCACAGCATGGCAGGTATCCCAAACTGCTAGAACATATGAGCTCACCAAAAGCACACATGCGGGCCAGAATATGTAGAGAAATCCATTTGTTTCTTTGCACATATCTGGCTGCACTAACAGGATATGGTGTATTCTTTCTTTGGAAAGCTATTCAGCCATAAAAAGAATTAAAGTGCCAATACATGCTACGATATGGATAACGGCCTGCTGAATGCCAGAAGCCAAACAGTAGAGAGCACACATTGCGATATGATTCTGTGTTTTCAGATGTTCAGAGCAGAAAAATCTATGGACAGAGAATGAAATCAGTGGTTGCTTAAGGATCAGGGACATGGGAAGCAGTGGGTGATGGCCAAAGGGAGCCAGGTTTCTTTTCATGGCATTGACAGAGCTCTGAAATTGGCCATGGTGATTGTACACTGATCTGTGAATTTACAAAAGCCACTGAACTGTAGGCTTCAGAATGGGTGAATGCCTGTCATGTGAACTGTAATTCGGTGAAGCTGCTTAGAAAGAGAAATGTGCACATTTGTGTAGACAAAGAGCTACTAATAGCTTTTGCTCCTGGGAAAGACTGGGGTGTGATGGAAGAGTTCCCTTTGGACTTCGTATTGTATCACTGTATTAATTCTGTATTATATCAATAATTGAAGTAAGCTGTAACTTATATTATTTGGGAACTCAACAAGAACTTTTAAAGAAGCCTAAAAGGAGATACACATGAATGATTTCTGCTGGCCTGATGTTCTGAGAATTCACTGATATTCTCTTCATGATTTGTCAAACAAGTACATGTCCACATGAGCCAGATCAACTTCCTTGAGTGCTGGTTTGACTGGGAAATCACAGTCTTTTGCACAGCAGCAGATACATACATACATGAAAGTCTAAAAATTACACACACACTTGTACATGCACACACATACTCTCCTAAGCAAATACAGCAAACTCACCCTTTTGGATGACTCTGCAGCCATTTATTAAAAACCTGAATTGAGTTCTTTATCAATCACATCATTCTGAAAGGGGCTGGTATAAACCTTGTCCTCAGGAAGGATAATTAAAAGATGGATGTACACAAAGCACCGTTTTTTTTTTTCTTTTCTTTGAACAGAGAACTCAGACATGAGGCCCTGTGGCATCTGGTTGGAATCATCATGACTTACAGGTTTTGGCAGGATGAGCATCATTGAAGCTCTTCCTATGAGTCTTCATTTTTAATAAAGTTGGCCTGGATTGGGCGTGGGAGTTAGATTTTTAGAAATGTGGCCTTATTTCCATGTGATCACTTCCATCATGTGTTTCAAGGAATGCATGACAGTGAGTGGACAGGGTCTAGTGACAGAAGGACCTTATGGACAAGGAGGAAAGTTTGATTTGGAGTCAGAATGCACCCTCTTGCTCCTTGCCTTCCACATTTGCTCCTTACCTTTGGAGTTGGCACAGAAACACCTGCCTGCCATAGTTAGCACCAATATTCAACCCAAAACAGAGGCAGGACATGTTCAGGAGATTCACAAGTCCTCTGTATGAGGTCCCTTAAAGCCCACTGGCTGACTCATAGGATGACTGTGAGATGTTTCACCAAGAGCAGGACCATGGAAGCAGGACCAGTGCCCAGGCATGTGGGTTAATTGAGGGTCTCTGACATGATCAGCATAGACCACCAAGCCCCAGGCTAGGAATGGGAAATACCTACCCACTACCTGTACTTCCCACTCCCACCCACCCAGCACTCTCCTTTTGGAAACTCTGGACATATAGTGGTGAGGAAATTCATAAGCAAAGTAGTGCTGGAGTTTCTCAGCCTGCATGAAACATGTGACACTCAGAGCCAGGGGTACATGATGACCCATGTCCCATGGCCACTACAGAGGTGCTGTATTGAGAAGAGTGTGCTGGCCCTAGGGACACTCGTGTGACTCTCTTCTATTAACCAGCTGTTAAAGACATCAGACCACTGACCAGCCCAGGAGACATTCCATGCATTGTGAGCTCCACGCAAGAGCAGAAAGGATGATGATGGCCCAAATTCAGTGATACTGTGAAGTATTCTAATGCTGTGAGCTGAGAAGGGTCCTGTCCCACCTTAAAAACTAAGAAACAAAGGCACATATAACACACAGCTGGAACTCAGGCTGCATCTTAAATCAAGAGGCTGAGTCTAGAAGCCAAATTCTGAGCCACTTCCCAGAGGAGAATTATTTGGTACTTATCAACATAAATGTGGATCATTTAAAGGCTTGTATTTTATACTCACTTTCAAGTTTTTCCTGTCATGTGGTGTGTTCTTAGATATAAATGAAAGCGTTGCTTCAGAGACATAAAATACATAGGAAACATTTACTTTCTCTTCAAGATCTTATTGGTGCACAATAGCTAGCTAGGCTGGGGGCACAACCCCAGCAGGCCTGGAGCCAGGTGGTTGGGCTGAGGGCCAGGTAACACTCGGCCAGGGAGTGAGTGTCTGGGGCATAATCGGGGCTTCTGCCCCTCTGTTACACTGTCCTGCTGGAGGACAGAAGATGGGAGATTTCCCTTTGAACTTTGTATTGCATCATTGTCTTATTTCTGTATTACATGGATAATTGAAGTAAAGTATGACTTATATTATTTGAGGACTCAATAAAGACTTTAAAAAGAAGCCAAAAAAGATGACACATACACATGATTTCTTCTGGCCCTCACTCTAGTCTCCATGTGTCTCAGAGGACATGGACAACCTGTCTGGGAACAGGCTCTCCTCTGAGTCTCTCAGACAGGCCAACAGTGAGAACAGCAAGCGGGAGGCTCCAGGGGCCAGGTGTGGTGCACTGGAGTGTGGGGACAATGTGGCTGACAGAAGAGCTCGGCCCCCTCTAGTGAAGTCCTCCTCCCCTCTCTCCTTACGGCTCATCCTTTCAGAGGGGTTTCAGGTGGGGGCCATGACCAGCATCCACGATATTCATTTGAGGCCTTCCTGAGGTCATTTGCAAAGCAGAATGGGTGAGAATGTAGGAATCAGATGATTTTATAAAAGAAAATAATGAATTCATCCAAAGTATGAGATATTGATTTAGCATTACCTAGGAAGTCATTCTAACACTTTGTGAAGAACATACTTTTAGTTTAAAATCTTTTAATGGATATGCCAATTTTAACTGATTTTTTTTCCCTCCTAGGTCTAAATCTCTCTTTGGATTGTGCTGTATGGCTGTCATGAGCCTTTTAGCTGGGCTATAGCTGGCCTGCCACTTCCCCGCAGAGGCCCAGTGCTTGCCTTGGACTCATCAGTAGATTTAATTCTTATCACATTGCTCCATTTTGTAGGAGAAAGATCTGAAACTCAGAGAAAGGAAATGACTCATCCATATCCTTGTTGCTCTTAATGATAATACCAACAGTATCAACAGGAAAACCCTGTAGCGCCTGTCTTGTACCAGGAATTGCTCTGAGTATAGCACTATTAACCCTCTTAATCTCTCAATGGGTCACTGTATTATCCACCTTTAAAGTGGAGAAAATCGGCACAGGGACAGAGAGGCTGAGAAATTCTTCCAAGGCCTTGCAACTTGTGAGTGAGTCACTGTGTCTTACCTCAGGCCACTGTGCTCTGAATTTCTGTGAGAATGATACTCGCTAACTCCATCTGCACCCTTCAGGTTGTTCTGTGACCTCACTCTGGGGTCCAATCAGGACTGTTTAGCAGCACGTAGCTCCTTACGGAAGCCAGAGACATCTCCAGAGAGGTAGGACAATCCTACTGCCGGACGGGGCCTGGCAGGCTCTGGCCTCTGTGGCTGGTCATGGTGGCTGGTTATCCCATAGATAGGGGTCCTGGGGGTCCCATGGGGCCAGGGAGGGAGGAGCCTGGCTTTCCCACAAGCATTCCTATGAGCCACCGGGAGCAACTCACCAAGCCTGTGAGTCTCCCTGTCTTTTAGTGCCATGTGTTTTTATTGATTTTGTTGCCTTGCTACGCAAGATTTTCCTAGGACTTTACCATAATAATGTTTTCTAGTCAGGCTGATGATGTCTCCCTTAAGGGGTATTAATATCTGAATAAATTGTTCTTAAGGTGCATCTACTTATGAAACAAACGATAATAAGCACACTATAGTGTTCCATGGAGCATACTATGCTTCATAATATATAGAAGGCTGTCGAATATTCATAACTTTGCTTTAACTTCATGACTCAGTCTCCAAGGGACAGGATGCCTTTCTAGAACAAACTCTGTCAGAAAGCAAAACTCACCCAGTGCTGCTTCTGAAGGAGGCGGAATGGGGGTGGGAGCAGCCTTGTTGGGTGGTTGAGACAGGGGTGATTAATAGGGCTCCTGTGGAGTTTACCAGCATCAGAGATTGGAGACATTTGCCCTGGCTCAGAAAGCCAGCTTGCTGTTTGGTGTTGGAGCCAAGTGTAGGGACAGATCTTCTTGGGGTTCCTGCCCCACACCCAGACCATCTGGTCTTTTCATTGCATTACTGCAAAACCGCTGCTCCAAGAGGACCTTGCTGCACCCAGATCTCTCTTCTTTTTTAGTGTAGTTCTCAAGTGTATGACCTCATGTAAATAGTCACTTCATGAAGTATTAAACATCTCACATAAACAGCACATGATGGCATGTGTATTATATATTAAAGCAAAACCAATTAATTGCACGGCCTCAGGTTCTACCTTCATTCTAAGGCTGTGTATGCAGCACTCATCATCAGAATCATATCATAACTGCAACCTGTTACTGAAGCTGCAGCATTCAGGCTGTGGGGCCTACAAGAAAGATGCCAGGAGTGGAATGAGAATTGCCAGTTGTTCAGGGAAGCTGGAGACAAAGCTTTGTTCATTTTGTTCATCCCAAGAGAAACGAGGTGCCCACTCCCAAGAGTTCCTCAGCTTCACCACCAAAGTAAGGCTCTGTGATCGAGCCTAAGGGTTCCATGACACTTTCAGTGTAGAGCAGGGCAGGGTAGGCTGCTGGTCAAGACCTATGGTCTCCATGTGGAGTCAGCACTCCCCAGACCAAATGGTAACTTGCAGAAGTAGGTTCATCTCATCTCACATGGTACCTTCATCCCAGTGATGCTACATCTTGTCCTCCACACTAAATGACTGTCCCCAGACCGGCTGCTTCACTTTGGGATTCTAGGCTCTCTCCATGTCCAACAACACTTTCTTCAAAGTGCTACCTGTGCCTGGTTAATGCACATGCTCACTAAGTAATTCTTGAACAATTACAAGGACCAGTGAACATGATGTATGGTCTATGAGATAACTTAGGAGCTACTCATCCAAAATGCCCCATCCACATTTTTTTTTCCCAGACGGTTAAGATTAATTGGGAGCAAGTGGGAAATGCAGTGGTGTCTTGAGAACTACTTGATGAACCACACAGAAGGTGTCCAGTTGGCCAGAGTTGCACTCGCCACTACTGTTCTGCCTACTTTACTCCCTTGCTATGTGTTTTGATTTGGAGTCTGTAAGCCTCACCTTGGGGATTATTTTAAAAGTGGGCATGTGATTTAATCTCTAGTCCCTTAAGGCTTCAAGGTCATTTATTCCAGAACCTTTGAAAAAGCTGGGGTTTGTCAATGGGAGGGGGGGTTAAATATGTGCAGTGTTTAACATTTTTTGAGTACAGCCTAGGGTAAGAAATGCATTTTGCGTGGACCAGTGCTCACAGGTTTATATTCACTTATGTCCTAGATGCACATCTTGTCACCTTGTGCAGCATCTCTGAAAATGGACTCTGTCTCAAAATTCAGTCTGCCTAGACAGAGTGTCATGGCTGACTTGGTAGAGACTTTGCCATAGCTAACACCCTCATCATCTCCCTCATCACCAAGATGTACAAGTTTTTAGTCCTACATGGGACCAATTTAATTTTTTTAAAATGTCTTCCAGGAGACTCACTGCGAGTTTCACTGAAATGAAAGGATGTTGACATGCCGAAAGGTAGGGACTATAAGTTTCACATTAGTACAGCAAATATCGACCATTTGGAGGAGAATCATCTGCCTTTTGCAGAACATTCATAAGCATTGAGAAGGGATGGTGCCCATGAGTCCATGAGGAAGGGCTGTGTTTGGAAACTTGAGACAGGTGCACCTGTGAAAAGATGGGCGCCCTCACACTCGTACGTGCAACAGAGAGCAGGAGGAACAGGTAAGGCCCCTGGAATACAGCAAAAGCTCAAGCCCTGGGTCTGATTCTGGCATTTTGGATACCTGTTGTGAATATCTCACATGATGACTTAGAGGACGGTCTGCTTTCTTCTTTGTGCATATGATCTGGTGCCTCTTAACGATTTATAATGCTTAAGTAGATGCTATAAATAGGGCATAACTAAAATAGGTTTTAAAACCAGTGCTTGTCTTCAGTGTGCAGTTTGCGCTAAACATTTGCTATTTCATCCTATTTCTTTTCTAAGAACTCTAGTCATGGCTTACTAAATTGATTCCCTCATCACTAATAGTCTGTGACCTGTAATTTGAATAAGAAGGTGCTTGAAATCATGGAGTCCCCTTGTGGAGGAGCCTATCCAGGAGATGGGAGACATGATGCCATCTCTGAGTGAGTTCTAGCCCTCACTCAGAGATACAGTGGGTGCTGTGGGTGCAGTTATCATTTGTGGTAGTCATGGTAAACGTATAAAAATAATCGGGTGAAATTAATTCTAATATAATGTTTTACTTAATTAAAAAATCTCAATGTCATCAATATACAAATATTATTAATGACTGCTTTACATATTTTACTTTGTAAAGTCTGAAATGTGGGAAGTATTTCATATCTACAGCTTATGTCATTTCATTTAGACTAGACATATCTCAATGGTCAAGAAGGTAAGACTACCTATGAGTGAGGGCAGACACAGACAACATTTGAACAAATGATCATGTCCTGGTAAGCAACAGAACAGATCTGGCCTGAAGGTTATAGTTTGCCCAGGGTCTCCCAGCTATCTCGTTAATGCCTGGATGCTCATCTTGACCCATGTCTCCCCACCACCATCACTTACCTCTTCTGAGTTGCTGTTGCCTTACCTGCATTAACAAGCATATGGAGACATGCTGCTACCTTCTGTGAGGGCCATACTGTTTGTGGATCAGGAAAGGGATGGTTGTTGGTTGGCTGAGGACAAGCTGATTGAGCAGGCATGAAGGCCCTCCAAATATGTGGCTTTCCAGTCTAGAGGAAGTTTCCACTACCTTCTTCTGATTCTTGCAACTGCCACTCCCCAGGAGGAGCTGGTGGAAACTGCACCCAGAGTCTCTTACTTATAATATAACAAATGTTAGGCAAATGGCTGTAGTAGCTGAATTTGACTCCAGACGAGGCACTTGCCAGGTCCTGTGGATGGAATTAATTTCAAATGACAAACATTAGCCTAGTTCCAATGCCACTCATAGGGCCAGATGATCACAGTGGCATTGTAGAGTGACCTTGAAGGTCCACCTCCTCAACCCTTCACTTTCTCCTGGACCCTTCTTGTCCTTCATTGGCCCCTGCTGACTGGAGAGCACCTGACCAATGAGTTGCTACTTTGAAGTTTTGGAACTTGAGGGAAGTTAGGCTCTGCTGGCTGAGCCTCTAGATGAGGACTTTGGGCAGCCACATGGAAAACGCTGATTTGTAGTCAGAGTGCAAGAAGCAGTGATCAATGCACCCAGGGATGCAAATGGAGAGGGGTAGGCAAGAGGGCCTGTACATTTGCCACCTGCCTTAGCATGGTGGCTCTGAGCAATATCTCCAAGTTTTCTCAGTAAGTCTTCTCCTTTAGTTAGCTCCAATTTCATTCATACAACTTACAGGCAAATGAGTACTTTTAAGTCCTATTGAATAATCCAATCAAAGTCAGTGGCTGAAAGTTGCAATGAGTGCAGGTGGAATGAGAAGGACCAGAGGAGATGGTCTAGGATGCCAGGGCAGCTTGGTCCTGTAGGATTGGAGCCTATTTGTGCTGAGGCTTCACCCTCCAGGGCCAGTGCCTTCCCTGCTCACTGCAGAAGTGCTCACCTGGAAGAAAGTGGTGGCTGGGGGGAGTGGAACACTTGCTGAGCCACATAAAGGAACTATGTGCCTGGCAATCAGAGGTGTGGCCAACTGGAACTCTACCCACTGAGCCCATCAGTGGATGGAATTCCTGCCCAGACAGTTTTCTTCAGAAAACACTTACATCCGTATACTTATGTTCTCAATATTGCATGATGCTAAAGGACTAACTTAGGGAATTAAAAACCAAAGTCACTTCAAGCTGAGGCAAACAGGGCTCCTCTGTATGACCAACTGCTTGAAGAAAGTGCAGTGAGTTGAGCAGTGTCCCTCCAAATCATATCCCTCCAGAATGTGATATTTGATACAGGTACTATATAGATATTATTGGGGCTCTGTTGGTTTAGGATGGGAAATCCAATGACTGGTCAGCTTTTTGTTGCTGTTACAACAAAATACCAGAGAAAAACAATTTAAATGAGGAAAGGTTTATTTTGGTTTCATAGGTCTAAATCTATAGTTAACATTCTCCATTGTTTTGGGGCCGGTGGCGGAAGTGTGTGGCATAGCAAAATGGCTCACCTCATGGCAACTGGGAAGAGAGAGGGAGGGAGGGAAAGAGAGAACAAGGAAGGGGCCAGGGTCAAAATGTGTCCCTCAAAGTCAAACCCCCAAGAACCTACCTCCCCCAACTGGGTTCCACCTCCTAAAGTTCCCACTACCTCCCAAGAGCACTACCTGCTGGAGGGCAAACCGTCAACACAGGAGCCTTTGAGAGCCACTCTGGATCCCTTCTCTAGCTGGTGTCCTGTGAAACCAAAAGAGGACACATACAGGAAGACAGCCATGATGACAGAGGCAGCGATGGGTACTGCAGCTACAAGCCACAGAATATACCAGCAAGTACCAAAACCCAAGGCCAGCAGGAAGGAGCCTCCCCCAGAGCCTTTAGAGAGAGTGCAGTGCTGCAGACACCTTGACCTTGACCTTCCTCTGGAACCACGAGAGAACACATTTCTCTTGTTTTAGTCATCCATGCCTGTGGCAGTTTGTTACAGTAGTTCCATGAAACAAACACAGAAGCCACTCACAGGCAAGGAACTTCATCTGCTCAGCCCCCATACTGCTCACCACTGCCCATCTGTACCATGGGTTTGCTCTTCCTAAGTGGCAGGAGGTACCCCAACACCAAGCCCTTGCTCTGTCCCATACTGTGCAGGCTCCCAGAAAATCCTGCTGTTGTCTTGGGAGGTAGGCCCCGCCTATCCTATTAACTGCTTTTCCCATGGTTGTGCACTTGGACAATGATCTCTGAGATGCTGTTATCTGCATCTACATCCTGCCCCTCTACCCCATCCAGATCCAGGAAGCCAAACTGCCTCCGGCCAGAGTCATCTCTGCATGAGTGAATTACCATACAGGATCATTCATCAAAGGTGAAATCTGCAAATACACAGAGAAGAAGCCTGTGGGGCTTTTTTGGCAAAGAGGGATTAGAGGATAAACCTTTAAACTATGACAAACTCCTGCCTGGATGGATTTGTGTCTCCTTCCCCTCATCCAAGGAGCAGGTGGGTATTTGTAGCTTTATTGGATGGATTGATGAAGACCCAGAATGTTGGTGGGCAGCCCTTCTGGCAGGCCAGGACACTCCCCTGTGCCACCCTCAGCTCTCCAGGCACATCGCTTCCCTCTTGGGACACAGCAACCGTGCACGAAAGGGCTAAAGTCAACAATAGTTTTCCTCTCTACAGTCCCCTGGATCCATCTCAGCCCACCCTCACTTTGATAATGGGTCGCCTAACACCCATTTATGCCAACAGTTTCAGGCATTTTGACATAAAATCCAATTTCCCTAAATTTGAGTCATATTTTTGAAGCAAAATTGCCCAACCGTAGAACTGGACAGCAGTCGTGTGCATGTATAAGCCTGACTTCATGCAATTGTACAGTTTTCCTGAGCCATTCCTGGATGGCACTTCACCAGGGTTGGCAGTACTGGGAGCTGAGTGCAGAGCTGGGCAGGCCCAGAGCTGGGAGATTCCCACACGCAGAATGGGGTCTACAGGACATTTGATGTGCTTCATCACCTGCCTCCTCTAACTCCAGCCCAGCCAGAGGATACTTGGGCAAGAATCTCACTGAGGGACTGTGTGTCAACTGGACTGTGTTCCCAAGCCTGGGTTTCAAGTCACCCATGAGTACAGTTTCCCCTGAGGCTGTTGCTGCCTCCTCTGGGCAAGTGGAGGTCATGACAGTGGGTCCTAGCCATGATGCCCTTAATCCAGATTGTGCCCTTGTGAGAAATGATAAATGGAATAGCCCCATTCTCAAATATACCTACTCCACCACTGTTTCCCCACTCAGGAAATCATCTGCAGTTGTATGCATGTTAGAACAAGACAGAGGTGTTCTATGCTTTGCAATGGGTGAGGTTGCTTTAAGAACCCATTCTGCCTGTTTAGTAGCTTAACTCCTAGCCACCCATTCCCCATGTCTATGAAGCCACTGGGACCTGCTCCTGCCCTCACAGAAGAAGCCAGAGACACACATAAGGCAGAATTTCCTCAGGGCCTATTCTAAGAGTTCATGGTCTTCCCAATTTTGGGGCCATTCCCATAGCACCTCTGATTGCCCACTGACTCTGGCCATCTCTAGCAGAGTGTGGAAGTGACCTCCCAGGAATCTGTTGGACACACTTATTATAGAATAAGACCAACACATTCTCTCTTTGGAGATGCTTACTCTTAAAGAGATCATCAAGACATTTATGAAGGACAGAGGTAAGAGGCTCTATCCTATGACAGTTATGAGATATCTTATAAACATACAAATAAAACAATGCAAATCAGAGCCTTAGGATGTTCACAGCAGGCTTCCAGGGTTTATGCTTCATCCCTATTAATGTGACCGTTTAACTCAATCCATAGGACCCATAAACACAGAAGGCTTTTGCTCCTGCTAGGCAAGGCCAGGAGGTATTCTAGCCAGTTTGCCTTCAAGGCCCAGACATACTAGCTGGGAGCCTTTGGCCAAACAACCTCATCTCTTGGTACTCTAGTTCCATCCTATGTAAACAGGACCATTCTACCTGTCTTGCAGGTGTGGTGAGGACCAGAGAGGAAGAATGGAAGCCCTAACAGTGTGGGCAGCACATGGCAGACCCCTCACCAGGGCTGTGCATTACAAACTGTTCATTTCAGAGCAGTGAATGACAATGTCCTCTTTCAGGCTATCCAAAACCTTTGACTGGACCCAAGTGGGAACCTTATCAAGAGTCAAGCTAGTGGGAAGAGCGTGTTGGCAAGTATTATGGGCCAGACTGTGCTCCCCATGCTCTACGATTCATAGGTTGAAGTTCCATCCCACAAGGTGAGAAGATTTGGACATGGGATTTTTATGAAGGCTGCTAAAGTTCAGTGAGTTCACAGGGTGAGTCCCTGATCCAATATGTGTCCTTATAGAAAGAGAAAGAAGGGCTGGGGATTTGGCTAAGCAGTAGAAGTATCTGCCTGGCAAGCATGAGGTTGTGAGTTCAATCCCTGGTACTGGGAAAGAAAGAGAGGAAGAAAGAAAGAAAAAACAAAGAAAGAAAGAAAGAAAGAAAGAAAGAAAGAAAGAAAGAAAGAAAGAAAGAAAGAGAAAAAAGGGAAAGGAAAGGAAAGGAAAGGAAAGGAAAGGAAAGGAAAGGAAAGGAAAGGAAAGGAAAGGAAAGGGAAGGAAGAGGAAGTGCCCTTGGGAATGCATGCAAACAGAGGGAAGGTCACGGGAGGACACTGGGAAAAGGTGGCTATCTGTGCAAGAGAGGCTTCACCAGAGGTCAGCCCTGCCAGCATCTTGACCTTGAACTTCTAGTTCCTACAACCTTCAGCAATGAGTGTTATTTAAGGGGCCCAGCCTGTGGCATTTTGTTTCATCAGCTTGAGCAGACTGATACAGCAAGCCTCCCTCAGCTTACTCATTTATCCTGAAAATTCTATACTCTGATTTATTGATGATACCCTGTTCTATTCCATGATGAATATAAGTGTTTTAAAGTTTGTGCATACAAATGACAATGACACTGTCTGAACATGGGGGCTGCCATCTACATGGTGTCCTGTTGGTGTTTCTTCAGGCTTCATTCTGTCTGCATGATACAAAACAGAGGATTCCAATCTTTAGGTCCTGCTTCCGAATTTGAGACACATCCACATCTCCCTCCAGCGAGTCCCTGGTAGGCAATTTCAAGGGATATTGCGGGAGAGTAATTTTTCCTCTCTCTTGGAAGTGAAGTTAGGAATGGTTAGGTTAGTAAGGCTGGGAATTTCAAATCCTCCCAGTTATCAGGATGTTCCCCTGAATCTGAAATGTTTTGCCCTCACAGCTCCCCACACGCAATCCCAGTGTTCAGTTTTGAATCCGTGCATTAGCTCCGGCTGGTGTGGGGAGAGGAAAAGCAGGCAATTTGGGAACTGCATGAGAGCAATTAAAAACTCTCCATGAACATCAAAATACATAAAGGAACTGGGGATGGGCAGTCAGCAGCATGCAGTCATTTGCTTGTGGGCCCCAGTGGAAATCAGCCTGTTAGTCAGACAGGTGACTGACCTGTAACACTGAGTGACACCACTGGGGCCTGAGGCTCTGGGGGTTCCTATCTCCTCCAGCCAAGCTCCCTGACATTGAGGACAAGGCTGTAGAAACTTCCTATGTCTGTGGCTGTTTAGCCGCAAATGAGGCCATATACACCCTGGACCTCTAAGTAGGAAGACGACAGGACCCCACACCCAAGCTGTTGCAGTGGGCACCTCCTTCGATGTGGAAGACAAGAGGCCAACTTAGCAAGACACTTGCCAGTCTCACAGGCCTCAGATCATTAATCCCAGAGTGGTCTGGGATCCCTGTCCTGAGGAGGATAGAGAGAGGGTGCTGTCCGTACACCACTGACCACCACACACATAGGCCTTCAGATTGTCCTGATAAGGAATCATGTCCTCTGCCCACCACACTCACCAGCTCCTGAGAGCTGCATGAATGAAAATAGCCACATGCCATCACCCACCTAATGGACCGACTCCAGGCTGAGGAGATATACCCAGGCCTTTTACCAACCAGCAGCCCCCTGTCCATGCCCGCCCTCAGCTCATTGCAATTCCTGTCCCCTGCCTCCACTATGGAGTCCCTCTTCCCCAGGGAGGCCAAACAGAGAAGTCAGAACACACGTGACTGTGGCCTGGTCACAGAGAGGAGAAATCTGCAAACCCACACTCCACACCTGGAGCCTGTACCCCCAGGACTGAGACCCAGGCCGGGGGTGGGAGGGCAGAGCCACACATCCTGCTCCCAAGGCTGTTGGGATAAAGAAGGACATGCTATATTCCAACCTGTGGACCTGCTCATTTTGGGCTGAAGTTAAAAGCAGAATTAGGAGGCAGCAAGACCAGAGCTAGAGGACTTAACGTTGGGGTCAAGGCAAGAGCTGAGACTCCGCTGGGTTCAGCTTGGGATCCTGAGATGATTCTTCTCTGAGTGGTGTCTTGGGTCCCGGTGGTGCCCCCTCCCCAGTGCTGGTAATACCTGCTCCCTCCACCTGAGCTATTTTTATTTGTGGCTCTTTGGAGTAATCAGAACATTCCCCAAAGGCCCAGATGATACTCGTAATTTGTCCTGTAGGTGCCTGTCACACAGCACAACCTGCATCCCCCACTCTTTACTCCTGCCACCCAGACTCAGCTTAGCAGGAGGCTTTGGAGAGGGGCCACTCTGGCCATTGTGCTTAGGGTTGTGCTTCCGCTACCTGTCCTGGGACATCTGAATGTGAATGGACAACTGTGTTTCACAGTAGAAGCTGCCACCTTCTGAGGTAAGGCCCACTCCAAATGTGTCACAGTCAGAGACACCAGCCCTGGACTACTGACTAAGACTTTTCCTTTAGTCCCAGGCTTTACTTCACCTCCCAAATGACAGTGCCAGGTCCTGTGCTCCTTGAGTGGGCTGGTCAGCATCACCTCCACCCTCCCACATTCATTCTGGCCAGTGTGAGAGGTGGTTCTGTACAACCACATGGGCCAAGCATGGCAGCTCTCTCCTCTTCTCTCTCTCCCTTTTCTCTCTCCCTCCCCTTTTCTCCCCTCTCTCCTCTCCCCCAACTTTCTGCAGGTGAGAGCCCGCAGCTCCACCTGGCCTGGGAGAGAACCATAGAAGCAAAGGCAGAGGTATCGCTTGTGAATTCAACAGACCCATTATGCAGACCCAGAGTCCATGTCACTGTGTCCAGGAGCCAGGTGACTTGAGGATGTAAACTTTGATGTGGCCTCTGACCAGCTCCTGCCGTGATGGTGATGATTCTCACAGCCTTGATGGCTCTGATACAGTTCTCAGAGCCTGCCAGTACCCAGAAAGAGGATAGAACCAAGACACCAGGTCAATTCCTAGCTCAGGGCTTTTATGAAGGCTGAAGAGAGACCATGTGTGCCTCCCTGGGCACAGGGTAAATAATTCAGAGAAGCACAAGAAAGACATAAGTGTGACCCCCAGTGCCTGACTCCTACCAGCCAGCCACTGGTTCTGATTTTCTCTGGAATTCTTAGGTGTCTTTATAGTTCAAAACAAATACTCTGGCCAGATATTATAATCTCTACACTGGGAGACTTAGGCAGGAAAATTGCAAGTTCAAGTCCTGCCTGGGAGACATGGTCATGTAGCAAGAACTTGTCTCAAAACAAAAACATAAAAGAAGGGTTGGGGATGGATGTCAGTGAAAAGGTCTGGATTTAATCCTCAGTACAGAAGGAAAAAAAAGACCAACACTTTAGGTACCTTATTGCCTTATGGCTGCCATAGAACACTGTCACCAAATGGGGAACTTAAAACAACACAAATTTATTCTCACACAGTTCCAGAGACCAAAGTCTAAAATCAAGGTGCCAAAACAGCTGGTTCTTTCAGGAGGCTCTGAGGAAATATTCGCTTCATGGTTATCTCCTGATTTCTGATGGTTGCTAGCAATTCTTGGCTTTCCTTGGTGTGTGGTCACATCACTCCAGTGTGCATTCACTGAAACTGTTGTGGAAACATAGTACCAAACCGAAACTAAGACACCTTGCTTCAAGGAGTTGAAAGGCCAGCTATTTATTTTGCTGGTGGGCTGGTGGGAAATCCAGTTCCAAATCATCAGCTCCAAGTCAGCTTTGGGTTTAGCTTATACAAAATCTGCAAAGCAGAGAATATATAAGCTGGTAGCAGGTTATTATATAATTGGTTACATGAATCAAGTCATATATTGTCAGGCAGATTTATTCTAGACAGATCTACTAAAAAGGAATTGTTTATCAGAAAGGAGGGAAAATTTTGGGAGGGGGCATTGAAGAGAGCAGGTAGAGTTAAATGTGTTTTTGACTGGGTTAGTCTGTCCTGGGTAGAAAGTCCTTGAAACATGTTGGAAAAACAGGACATATTTTGAGGTGAGGAGACACAGACATTGCCCTTGGACATAGGTCTGTGGGAATCAGCTGGTCTCAGACAGTCAGGGCTGGCTGAATTTCACAGTCTAATTGTGTGACAGGCAGGACAAGTGTATCCTGTCTCAATATAGCAACAGGCTACTAATTGATTTTTAAATTTCTACCAATTTTCTATTACATTTAAATTGCTATTACATCACATCTCCTTCTCTCTGTATTTCTCTGAGTCTTTTTCTGCTCCTTCTGAAAACCTCTCAGAGACCACTGTACTAGCTTTTCATCACTGAGACGCAATACCTGACACACACAGCTTGGAGGACAGGTTTTGTTTTGTTTTGTGCCGGGGATCGAACTCATGACCTTGCGTTTGCCAAGCACTGAGCCACTGAGCTAAATCCCCAGCCCAGAGGACAGTTTTATTTGGCCCACTGTTTCTGAAGCTTCTGTCCATGGTCAGCTGGCTCCAAGGCAGGAGCACCACGGCAGAAGAGCGTGGAGGGAAAACAGTGCTCACTGCATGGCAGTGGGGAAGCACAACTGCCCGGAGAGGAAGGAGTGAAGAGCCAGAGAAAGCTCCTATCTCCCTAACCCATCCAGATCACACAGAAGTGCACTGTAATAGTCCACAGGGGCATGGGGATGGCTTGAGATGTCCTTATTTACATCTGCAAAGACTTTATATCCAATAAAATCCTTTGCTGAGGTTCTGAGTGAACTCAAATATTTGGACAGGCACTTGACACAACCCACTGTGATGGGCACAGCACTGCTTGTCTAGCTGAAGTAAAATACAGACTGTCATCCAAACCTTACTCCAAGGAAAAGGTAGGAAGAAGAATCACTGCTACTCTCCTGCCAGATAGACTTCCTCGTTATTTTCCAACTACCTTGATTTCATTTTAATTAAACCTAATTATTATAACAACCACAATGAATTGAAATTGGGGATTGTCTTAATTTTCTAGTGCTGCCACAAAGAATTACACAAACAATGGTTTAAAACAGTATAAAACTTATTTTACAGTTCTGTAAGTTGGAAATCTCACCTGGATCTCGGTTGGTAGACATTGAGGATTCAGCAGGGCTGTGTTGCCTTCTGGAGGTTCAAGGGGGAGTCCAGTTCTCTGGCTGCTGGAGTCTGCCTGTGTTCCTTGGCTTATGGCCCCTTCCGCCATCCCCAAGCTGGCAATGGCCCATGGAGACCTTTTCACATCGTAGACATTGCAGCCCTCTGACCACTTCTTCTCTTTCTTCTTTCACTTCAGTGGACCTTTGTAAGCATGTAACACCTACCCAGATAATCCAATATAATATATCATCATAAAGTCAGCTGATTATCAGCTTTAATTCTATCCACAACCTTAATTCCCCTTTGCCATATAAGGTAACATTCATGGATTCCAGGGATTACGGTATGAATACCTTGGTAGGGGCGACCTTAGTCTGTCTACCCAGGGGTTTTCTTGGATATCATATTGTTATTGATTTCTAACTTAATTCTATTTTTATTAGAGTACAACTTCTGCATTATTTCAAACCTTTACATTCATTACAACTTGCTACGTGACCCAGCATGTGGTGGCATACCTCAAAGAGCAGATTTGAGCAGAGCACGCATTCTGAAATTTTAGACTATAGTGTAAGTATCATTTAGGTCAAGATAATAGATACTTTTATATCCTCTATTTTTTAAACTGAATCTTCCTCTATTTGGTCTATTGATGACTGAGAGATGGTTGTTAAAATCCCCAAGATTACAAAATTGTCTATTTCCTCTTTTATTAGTTTCATATATATTTATGATTGTTATGTCTTCCTGATAAATTGACTCTTTTATCATTGTGAAGTGTCTACCTCTTTTAATGCCTTGGTCTTGAGGTCTATTTTGCTCTTAGTAATGTAGTTGTTCCAGCTTTCCTATGCTCACTAGTAGTATGGTGTATCTATTTCCAACTATTCATGTTCATTCTGAGTTTCCATATTTAAAGTAACAGATTTAAAAATTATTATTTCAATTAGATATTGCTTTTTAACTTGCTTATGTCTAATTGTAGTAAAATACCAAACAAAATTTACCACTTTAAGCATTTTAAATGTATAGTTCAGTAGTTTTATATCTATGTTATTACACAGCAAATGTCTAGAATATTTTCATCTTGCAAAACTGAAAATCTACACCCACTAACAATTGTCCATTTCTCTCATCCTTGACAACCACATTTCTGTTTTCCATCTCTATAAGTCTGATTATTCCAAATGCTTTATATAAGTGAAAGTATTCAGTATTCACCTTGTTGTGATTGGCTTATTTTACTTACCATATTGTCCTCCAGGTTTACCTATAGTGTTATAGCATGTGTCAGAATTTCTTTCTTTATTAAGGCAGAGTAATATTCCATTGTGTGCATGCTATGTTTTATTTATGCACTCATTTGTCAATGAGACATGCAAACTGCTCCCACCTTTTGGCTAATGAGTGCAAATATCTTTCTGAGACCTTGATTAATATTCCTTTGAATATGTACCAAGAGGTAGAATTAGTGAATCACATAGTGATCCTATTTTTAATTTTTTAAGGAACTGCCATACTATTTCCCATAACAGCCACACTATTTTATATTTCTACCAAAAATGTGCAAAGTTTCCAATTTCCCCATGTCCTTCTTTGCCCAAATCTTCCTTTTTTCCTTCCTTTCTTTTTTCCTCCCTCCCTTTCTTCCTTGCTTCCTACCTTCCTTCCTTCCTTCCTGACAGAGGCCAACCTAGTAACTGTGAGATACAAGTTTTTCATTTTTTTCATTAATGATAATCATTAGTGGTAATCAAACCCTAGTCCTTGCGCATGCTAGACAAATGCCTTGGAGCTGAACTACATCTTGAGATCCTCTTACTTTTTCAAATTTGTGATAAGAGTATTGTTAAGTTACCTAGACTGACTCAAATTTAAGATTTTCCTGCCTCACCCTCCCAAGTATGTGGGATTAAAGAACATGAGCCACCATGTCCAGCGTTTCTAAAAAAATGATTCTAAACAAGTATGCCCTTTAGTTATAATGCTCTGTCTATTAACATTTAACATAATTACTGATATGATTGGATGTGCTAATTTATTATTTGTTTTCTGTATCTTCTTTGCTTTGTGCTCCTTATTTTCTTGGTATTATTTGAATATTTTTAAAAATCCCATTCTAATTAGCCTATGTATTTTAACAATATACTAGTGAGTGTTAAGGGATTAAAATATACATAATATATATCTTTGACTTTTCAATTTACTAATGTTGTACCACTTCACATAGAATAGAGAAGCTTTACATCTTCATATTTTCCCACCCAGAGGACAACGTGGTATTTTTGCTTTAAACAATCTTTGTGTGTGTGTGTGTGTGCCAGAAATTGAACTCAGGACCTCATGCTTGCCAGGCAGGCACTGTGCCACTGAGCTATATATCCAGCCTAAACAATCTTTTGAATTTCAAAGAATTTAAACATTAAAAGTCACGTGTATTTGCCCATATCCAGCCTGTTTTGACATCACTTTATCACTTCCTTAAGCCTGAATTTCCACCTGGTATTGTTTCCCTCCAAAGTACATCTTTTAGAGTTTCTTATAGTTGACAACAAATTCTCTAGTCTTCCTTTCATCTGAATTTTGGTTTTCTTCTGGAAGGATATTGTCTTCAATTGAATACAGGATGCCAGGCTGACAGGTACATTTCAGAACTTTAGGGATCTGGTTCCACTGCCTTTGGACCCTGAGTCTTGCTGAGCCCATGGTTACCCAGTTATTTTCTCGCCCATGCGTGTAACAAGCCTAGTTTTCCTTTGGGTGCTTTGAGGATTTCCTCCTTTCTTTTGTGCTGCTTAGGCATGGATTTCTTTATATTTATCCCAGTTGGGGTGCAAACCAAGCTTTTTGAATATCATATATGAGTTTCACCAAATTTAGGAAAGTTTTTGGTCACTATATATATGTCCTCAACTACTTGTTCTGTTACATCTTCCGTTTCCTTCACTCCTGGGACTCAACCACTTACTGCTGTAATTCTTGATAATGTCCGTCAGGTTCTCAAGGCTTTATTATTTTTCAGTTGTTCCTTTCCCTGCCCCAGAGTGTATAATTATCTGGACTCAAGTTCATGGATTCTTCCCCTGACATCTCCATTCTTCTCAGTAAGCCAATCCTGTGAGATTTTAATTTCAGATAACTACTTTTTTCAGTTCTAGAAGTTCCATTTGGTTCTTATTTTTAGTTTCTATTTCTTAGTTAAGATTTTAACACTGTTTTTACAGCATAATTTCTTTTACTTCGTTGGATAAAGTTCTTGTTTTCTCATCTAGCATTTTAGTTGTCTCAGAATTATTCTCTTGAAACTAGGCAACCTGCCTTTTCATTTATCAGATGTCTTTACAGGTATATTATATTATAGAGGTTTATTAAAGTGATGGAGGTTATTGAATATTGCATAATATGGAGAATCTGGATTCTGTTCTAATCATGCATAGAAGACAGACTGTTTTTGCAGGCAGTTTTCATGTTGAATTGCAAACTTAGTCATTTTAATACCATCTTGAACCACAGTTCAGATCTCTCATACTTAGTTAAGCTGCTGTGAGTCTGCCTAAAGGTGCACATGGTTCAAAGGTCAGAAAGAGCATGAGGTAGAGTTTCTTTTTTACTTTTTGTTCAGTGTTTGTAATTTTTATTTGCAAAGCATTCAGGACCAGCCAACTTAACCATGCCTCATATGCTTGCTTTTCACTCTTGGGTGTTTTGTCACCTGTCCTGAAGGTGGGAGACCTGTAAGACATGACTTAGGGGCAGGGAGAAAGGCCAACAGGAGAGGTGGAGGAATGAAGGTCCAACTCTAGGCTGAGGGTAGAAGAAACTGTAGTCAAAGCAGCCTGTGTGCGTTCCCCTGAGCAACCACAATGACGCCATGGTTAACCAAGATAAACTTATTTTTGCACAGTAATGTAGGCTTGACATCAAGATGAAGGTGCAAGCAGGTTTGGTTTCCTCTGAAGCTTCTCTTCTTGGCTTGCAGATGGCCATTCTCCTGTATCTTCACACAGTTATCACTTGGTATGTGTTGTATGTGTCCTAATTTCTTCTTATAAAGATACTAGTCATAGTAAATTGGGGCCTATCTCAATGACCTCATTCAAACTTTATTACCCTTTGAAATCCCATCTCCAAATAATCACAATCTGCCTCAAACTCCAACATGGAAGATGCAGCTGAGCCCATAGATTTCCCTTTGACAGGCTGCAAAGGAAAGAAGCTGCCTTGGGATCCCCATATTGTGGACAGTCAGGCAACAACCCCCATAAAGCTGGCCTCTTGCTGTCTGTGTGAGGCTCAGGGTGTCTTGTTTTACTTTAACTTCCCCACCGTACAGGGTGACAGCTATCACGACTCTCATTTTGCAGATATGGGAACAATCCCATATGACAACTGGATGGTTGGGAGAAGTGACTAGGTTATCACACACTGAGTGCTTCTTCCAGGCTAGCTGGTGCTTTATAATGCAGGACTAACTCTACTTTTGTTTTAGGCTAACTCGGTTGACTTACTCAGTGGCTCCCATCTTTATCTGTTCAGGCTGTCGTAACGATGCCACACACTGGACAGCTTAAACTTACGGTCCCCCACTTCTGGAGACTAGGAGTCTAAGGTCAAGATATCAGCAGGGTTAGGGTCAGCGAGGACTCCCTTCCTGACTTACAATCTTGTCACTGTGTCCTCATATTGGGGAGAGAGAAGGCAAGTAAGTACTCTGGTATCTCTTATTAGGACGAGTCCTGTCATATCAACACACTCAGCTATGACCTCACCTGCCTCTCATTACCTCACTGTTGGTCTCTGTCTCCAAGTACAGTCCCACTTGAGATTACAACTGCCACATACGAGTTTGGAACATGATCTGATTCATTGCAGTTCCCATGTTTCTCTTGTGTTCTGATAAGGAATTGAGGCTCAGGAAAATATAGGCACAGAGATAGTGAATAGCATGGCTGAGTATCCCCTTTCCACACTGGGAATCCAACTGGGGTCTTGAACTCTAGTCTTAAGGTGGCCATGGACCTTGGAATCTCCTGTCTAGAATGATGATAAGTACTAGTCAGGACAGTCCTGTCATCTGGAGGAACAGACAGTCCCCTGGTGTGTCTAAGGCTCCTGCAGCCCTAAAATCTTGACCCCCAAGGCAGGCGGCTCCCTCTCATGCCCTCCAGGACCAAGGGGCTGGAACAATGTAGGGACCCTGAGAGGAACAGCACCCTTCCAACCCCTGTCAGATGCTGCATGGCTGTGTGGTTCTCAAGATCATCCTGTGGCTCAGGGGTTGGTATTTAACAACCTTGCAGACCCAGCTGGGTCTGGAGAGTGTGGCTTGTCTTGCTGTGATGTACTTGTATGCTTTCCACAGCTTAGCCTTCCCCACTGGGACCCTGTTGGAAATGACAGCTTCTAGGGACTGTGTCTCACGTGGAATGAGAAGAGCTCTTCCAAGGTGCAGCGATTAGTCAATGCCTGGAATGAGCAGAAATGGGTTTTGGAAGTTTGACCTCCATGCCAGTGATATCAAAGAGTGTCCTTGAAGCCACCAAAAGGTCTTAGTGAGACATGAGAGGGAACTGCCTACTGTGGGGTCAGGCTTTTGGGGCTGCAGGAACCCTAGGGACAGGGCAATACCCTCTGTACACTGAAGGGGTAGACAGGTAGAAAGACTGCATGACATTAAAAATTATCAGTACCAGCAGCTGGCTCAGTGGCATGTATTTACATGTCAAGAGACATTTTAACTGAGTCCTGCTACTTTCTCTCATTCGCCTCAGTCACACTGGAGAACAGCCTGTGGACCCATTAGCCCCTGATAATGTATTCAATAAGCAAACAAGTTTAGCAAAGGATCACTCACCACCCTGCCTCTCACAGCTCCCTGAGTTGTGAGGGGACCAGGGGCTTCAGCTCCAGGGAGAGGCAACTGGCTTTGTCCTCAGCAATATCACCTCAAGAGGGAGATGCCCTCTGTAAGGTGCACACACCCTGGGAAGAAAAGAGGGGTGCATGTGCCTCTTGGCATCTGTAACTGTAACTCAGTTGCATAGCCAAGGGTAGAGTCACAACACGGTGATGTGCAATTATAGAGACAAAAATACCCCAAGGAAATCAACATGGGACTTATTAATATCGGACCTGTAGGTGACAACTGTCAGACAATCGGTCAACAAGGGGCCTCGTGTCTGCATGATCCCAGCTAACCCGTTATGATCTTTATGAAGTGTCCTTCTGGGGGGTCCAGATCTTCAAATATGAGGGGAGACCCTTCCCTTTTATTAGCAGCTAAGCTCTTTATACTTTTACTATATTGCGGCAGGTTAGAAGTCTAAGCTTTATTGTCTTATGTTATTGAAAATCCAGATTCCAGCAGGCTTCTCCCTCAGGTCAAGCTTTGTCTGCGAATACGTTCTCATTTTTCCATGTACAGAGACCGTCTGGAGAGGGGCAGAAAAGATTATGACTGTAATATACTTAAATCCAATTTATTTGCCTGGCCAGAAACTTCCACCCTCCACAATTGCTTCCTACCCAAGATGTTGTCTTTAATTCTTTCATGACAGGGAGAAATACGCATCAGTGACTTCCAGCAGGTGCAGGGACAGAGATAGGCATAGAACCTGTTATGGCAGGGACAGTGATGACAGGTGGTCCTGGGAGAGGGGTCCAGCCACTGATAAGAGTTTCCCATTCAGAACTTCCCATTTGTTTAGATGGCATAGCTCCTCAGCCACCTGTTGTTTACTGGAAGAGAAATAGGTTAATGAGTGAAGACAAGTTGCTGTCCAGGAAAGAGTATCCTCAGCTTTTGATTCTGGCTGCAACCTCTCAGTTGTGAGTGTGTGTGTGTGTGTGTGTGTGTGTGTGTGTGTGCTTGTACCAGGAATCAAACTCAGGACCTTGCGCTTGTCAGGCAGACGCTTGTGTCATTGAGCTGTATCTCTGACCTCCCTTGTGTTTTGTTTCATCTGGGAGCATCTGTCTCAGTGGCCAACCGGCTCCTGCATACTGTCTGTATGGATCAGGGCGGTCCCCACCAGTTACGGTCTTTCTAAGTCTGCGTTGATATTTCCTTCCAAGACTTATTCTGGACACAGGCTCAAAGCCTTGGAGAGAAATGATTTGGGGGATTATTTTCCTAATTGGTGTTTGCTCATTTTAAATGATGACATGCAAAGACACCCCCAGGGCAGATGGAGAGCATTGGGCAGAGCCAAGAGGGTGGCTGCTTGCTGCCCAAGCTCCTTCCCTACCCTGATCCCAGCTTAGTAGAGTAATGCCTGGTAGTTGTACTGGCTTTCAGCTACCCAGCTAATAAACTGGGGACTGCACTGCCCTCTTGAATTTTATCTACAGATCCTGCCTATACTTGTTTCAGTGAGGCACAGAGGACAGGTAGTATGCAATGATTGTGTGGATTTTTTCCTATTACACTGGAGAGGGAGAAGACAGAGAGAGTAACCAGACAAGAGTAATAAACTGGTGGGCCCAACTCTCAGGGTCCCAGCTGCCAGGACGGGACTTGAAAAGACCATGTAAAATGACCCACTTACCCTAGTTTGCCCTGGACACTCTGGCATTTGTAGTGAATGTTCCACATCCTCCTAGAAAACCTTCATCTCAGACAAAGTGGAGCAGTGTGTCACCGTGACAACCGGGAATGGGGCATAGGTCAGGTCCATGATGTTCTCTGCTTCCTGGGTGACCACTTTGGGGAAAAAGAACCAAAATGAGATGTAAAGATACAGAGAAAGAGAGGAGTTGGCCCTCATGATTACTGGGGCTGAGAAACCCCATGACCTGCCATCTGACAGCTAGAGGCCCGGAAACATGGGTGGTATGGTTCCTGTCCAAGCCCTGTGGATTAACTGGGAGGGGTAGGAGGCAGAAGTGCATGTATAAGCCTTAATCTGGGTCAGAAAGCAGAAGACCAGGAGTGGCAATGACTTAGAAAAGAGAAGGTAGAAGTCTTAGTTTAAACAGAGAACAAAACTGTCCCCCCTCCACCCTTTTCTCAGGCCCTCAGCCAATTAGATGGCACCTACCTGTACTGGTGAGGGTGAATCTTCTTGGTCTGCTGAGTTAAATCTTTTCTGGAAACACCCCTACACTCCCTGAAATGATCAGCAGCTCTGTAAAGTTGACATAAAATTCACCATCACACCCTGCAAGGCAGCTCAGTCCCTATTTCCTTGTCTGTACTCTGCAGGCAAGGGTGATTTCTACCTGTAGGAAGTCTCTTTTGTTTGGGTCCATGACCCACCCCAAGGTGCTCTGGAGCCCTCTCAGAAAAGCACTGTAGGTGCCAGTGACATGCTGTCCCCAAAGAGCCAATGGATACAACCCACTTACAGATGTGGCAATTTGCACCACAAATTGAGGGTGAGATACTGCTGGGGTGAAAAAGTCAGCAGTAGGAGTTGTGAAAACTCCAGTTTCTTGCATCATCAATTGTAAAGGCCCAACAGATTGTCCCTCGTGATGTTTACTTTCATGGGTGAACATGAGGGACCGCTTATCAGTGGAGACTACCAGGAGCTGGCCCAGGAAGTTTGAGCTCAGTGAGGAGGTCTGGGGTGCATGGCCCTACTCCCCAGTCACAACTGGGATAAAAAACTCCATTCCAGAAGGCCTGTCATTAACCAGAAAGACTGCAAGACTGTAGCATAACATCTGTTTGTCCCCACTTGAGGACGGAGAACCCTGACCCCCAGCCTGGAATAGCAGGTCTCTCTTGGTGTACTTCGGTTTCTCCAAGGGCAGTCACAGTAAGGCTCCTTTTGCTAAACAGTTCAAAATGTGGGTTGTTTTGTTCATGGACTCTGAATATTGGCATCAACTCCTTTCTCTATATTGGAATAAGTATTCTGTGATTCTCCCCTGCCCTGCGCCACCCTGCCTGCCTCTGGATGGTAGAGTGCCTTATTCAACAGAATAGGAGAAGAGCCTATCACAGCAGGGGCAGAGGGCTCCAAGGGCCATCAAGCTTCAGGAGGTAATGCCAGCCTCCTTGCTCAGAAAAGTGTCCCTGAGTATGAGGCAGCATGCAGAGGGTTGCTTCAGTCTCCCAGAGGACTCTACCACCACGCCCAGGCCTCAGCAGATCTCAGTAGCTGGATGCAGAGGTTGCACCATCTTAGCAGCTCCATCACTGCTTTCCTTTCAGTGAGATTCAGTGAGATTTGTTCTACTTTTACTGAGGCCAGATTCCTAAACTGACGTCTTGGCAGAGATAAAATGCAAACCAGCAAACACCTCAGTACTGATGCTTTGGCTCCATAGTGCAGGTGGTTTCCACAAACTTAAACCTTTAAGGATGCTAATGGATATTGCCAGCTTGACCCCAAAAGGGAAAGAAAACTGTGGTCCCTTCATTGGGTCTGGGAAACAAAGCTCAGATGATGGCTCCAGGAAAATGCTAAACACAGAATCAGTACTAAAGAGGGTAATGAATACACAGTCAGAAGGTGCATAACAAATATTTTCATAGCTCTTGGCAAAATGGCCTCCAAAGCAATTGAAGTACTTTTTTCGTTGTTATCAGTGGTGGTGTCTATTTTCCAACATCTTCAGGAACATACTTAAAATATTTTTGCCAATGTGATAATAAAATGATTTCTTATACATTTGATTTATATTTTAACTTATGAATTTTAGCATCTTTTGCTGTAGCAAAAAATTTGAGAGCAACTTGAATGCCTAGCAAGAGGATACCAGATATGTAAATTATTGTTCATTTATACAATATTTGCTATATGAATGAGCAAAGTTGTGGGAAGTTACTTATTATTTTAATAGGTTCTTCAAGCACACACATGTACATATACATGCACCCATTGGGCACACTCATACATGTTACACACGTATACACACAATCACAGACGCACATGCTCATACATATACATGTATACTGGTGTGCACACACATGTATGTGCACGCATGCAGTCATACATGTACACATGCACACACTACATGCACACACTCCTACGCACATCCCTAGGACTAATACTGTGGGCTAGAAATAGGAAAATTCAAGATCTGCTATCCCGCATGAGAGTAGCTATCACTTCCTGGGTTTGGAACTATTGTTTGAGCTGTTATGTTAGCAGATCATTTTGCTAACGTCAACTACCTTTGGACATTTTTATAGTTAAAAGCACCTAAGGAAATATAGTAGAAAATGAAAAAAATCCCCTAATTTGATTAAATTTACATTCTTAGAAGAGTTTGTGGATGGCCAAATAAATATAAGAAAATTCGTTTAGGTCATGTTTTCAGAAGAAACTGTGATTGATGTCACCATCTGTTTTATAAAATCAACTTTGACCTGAAGAGTTGAGCCAGCTTGATGGGGTCAGAGTCCTGAAGCTCTGCTGTGCTGCCCAGGCCTCCTTCAGCACCTTCCCCTCTGCTCTCTTCTCCTGACCCTGTCCTGCTGCTGAGCGGCAGGCACTGGAAATCTATTCTTTGCTGTTTATTTTGTATCCGCCTCTCAGTTCTTAGACCTGTAGCTTCTCAAAGCCAAGTGCTGTTGCTGTCATTCCAATCAACATTTCCCAAAGTCCATGAGCAGCCCACATGAGAAACCGGGAAACAAAACAAGCAGGGAAGAAAATTCCAGGAAAGAGGGCAGACAGGTGGCATCACTTGGAGGAAAACAGAACTAATTTGTAATTTTGTTAGGCATAATAATATGTAAGTTATGTCAAAACATCCTTACCTGAATTAAAACAATGCCATGGATTTGCCTTAATGCACTGAAGGAAAAAACTCCTAGTAAAGAGAGCGAACAAGGCTGGCAAAGCACATCATGCCGAGACTGGGTGAGGTATGCCGTGTGCCTCACTCTCCTAGTCTCTCTACTCTCAAGAGTGTTTGAATTTCCCATAACACCTCTCCATAGCGAATTTTGTTTTTAGTGAGAGCAGTTAAAGAGTTGGTCTACTTCAGAGGCAGCCAGCAAACCGCTCTGGTAAGGGGCTGTGGCCTGCCAAGCTGCAGCTGCCCCAGGGCGAGAACCATATCAGCATTTCCTGAGATCCGCGCCATTTTGGAACTTGGGGCTCTGGGAAAACAAGCAGCCAGCTCACCTCTTTTCTGGGCAGCTGTGAGCCTACTGGTGCGCAGGCTAAGAATCAAACATCCGTCTTATCCCCCCCACCCCCGCTAGCAAGTGAGAGCCAGAGATCTGAGCAACTCTTGCGAGTTTGACTATATGCAATATAGCAAATAAGGGGGATTTTCTTCTGCCATCTATTTGAAGGCGAATATTTTTATCTCTGTTTTGCTCTGTTCTGATCAATGGTATTGCTCTATTCAATATTCTGTTTTTATAATTTCGGTATTTCCTTCGATATTGCTCTACCTGATTGAAGGAACAACTATTGTGAAGAAAACCAGATATACTATTGTACCTATTGCTGTTATCCTGATAACCTGCTATGAGGTTCTGTACCAATTTCACTGCACTGCTGCAATTGGCTTTGTCCTGTCTTGTTCTGCTGTATTTTACTACCTTCAAAATAAATAAATAAAAAATAATAATAAGTAAGAAAAAATTTAAAAAGTAAATAACAACAACAAAACAGAGCAGTAAGGTACTGAACAACCTGAAACATGATATAACTAAATAGATAATGGACTTAAAATGCAAAAGGAGGAAAAGAAAGTGCTCTAAAGGATATAACTGCATGTATATTTAAGTGTGTAGGAATGATAACCATGTTGCTAAGTTTTTGTTGGATTGGTGAACAGAACTGTTTGCAGCCTCATTGTTTGAATGTCCACTTTGTATGCTTTAATTTTGTAACTTGAACAACTATATCCACCAAGACAATATTTAATTCATCAACTAGTGATTTCTTAGTTTTTTTTTTTATGTTCTGTATTGTTTCTACCCTTTTCCTGGTTTGCCTTTTCCCCCCTCTCTTTAAATAAAAAAAAAAAAGAGTTGGTCTACTTCAAACAAAATAGATTATCAAAATTTACATATTTTATATAAATATATATATATAGTAGAAAAATCTAAGATAATTTGTTAAAATATTAAAGTAATTAGAAGGGTTATCATCTGGTGAGATAAAGACACATCAGCTCTAAAACTCCTCCCAAATGTAGCCATAACCCACTGAAGAATGAAATTTTTAGATGCCTGTTGCCAAGATGGGCTGGTCTTCTGTTTGGCAGAAGAAGCCCCCAACCCACCTAGCTCACTCAGCGCTCAGTGTGCCTCAGTGGCTCTGTTCAGAGCTGTATCAGAAAGTCTATGCAACCAGGCATGGTGACTCACACCTGTAATTGCGGCACTCTGGGAGGCTGAGGCAGGAGGATCACAAGTTCTAACCAAACCTGGGCAACTCAGTGACTTAGAAAAACTCTGTAGTGGATATAGGTCCCTATGAAGGCCCTGGGTTTAATCTCCAGTACCACAAAAAATAAAAAGTCCCTCCTGAACAATTTTGTCAGCTTCTGGCTCCTTTCACCCCCAACCCTGGCAACACACCAAGACCAATGGGCAGGCTGGCAGACACATCTAGGGTGCACTCCAAGCCGGTTGCCTGCTGAACGAGGCTCGCTCCCTGGAGGCACTGTCTGAGAGCTGGCCATTGGCCTGAGGCCTCAGCATGCTCCCTACAATGGCTTGGTCTTTCAGGATCACTGTGTCAGCACATCTCTGTTCTAGCGGGTACCCTGCAGCTACCTGTGGAGAGGAAAGACGCCTAGCCATCCTAGGGCTGAACCAAAACAGAGACCCAAGGAGTTTGGCCTCTCACGAGCAGCACCTGCTTGCAATGGATGAACTTCTCATTTCTCATGAATTTGACTGAGACTTCGGCTGGGCAGGAGAAATAGATGAGAGAGGGGGAGAAAGAACTTCTGCACAGCATAGAGCCACCTATGTTTTCCAGTATGATACCACATCTGGATGAAGAATGCTATGGGGTAGGGCAGTGAACACTTTCCAAAGAGCCACCAGTGCAGGCTTTGGCAAGAGGAGACTTTACGATCAGAAGGCCAAGGCCTCAGAGGACAGGTTGCCCTGGGTGGTGCTGAGAACTGAGCTCAGAATCAGGCTACCCACTGCAAGTGGGCATGAGATTCCCAGTGACACAGAAATTCCAGAGGAGTGTGGCTAGAGACGGACTGTGGAGTAGTGTTTTCCAGAGCTGGAAAGAAGGCTACAGCCCAGGATGATACCAATGCCCTGTGCTTTCCCTGTCTCTGGCTTTCCTTCCTTCTCTTTCCTGCCTTCCTTACATTTCTACCTGCCAGGTAGCCTGGCCAGGCAATGCCTGATGACCTTGAGCAGGCTCAGAAGGCAGAAAGGATTTTGTGGCAGCTTAGCTAGCGCTGAGCTCCTGCTGAGGACTGGAAAAGGCTGCTGTGTGTGTGTGGAGGTGGTTTCAGACTGCACCCAGCTGCCCACACTCAAACACAGGGAAATAGCTCTTCAAATCCAATTTGGCTTCTGAATAGAAGAGGCATGTGAATATTGCTAGCATAATCAAGAGACCATCTTGAACCAGATGCCCAGGGTTGGAGCCAGCTTTGCTACAGACCACTTGGCAGCCTTAGAAATCACAAACTCCCTGATGATTTGTTTTTGGCCACCTCTGGTCCACAGGAAGGGCTTCTATGGTGTAGATAGCAAAGCCAGTGCTACCAAGCACTGGTAAGAAAATACCAGAGCCAGAAATACCAAGCTGTACATACAGTGGGGAAGACAGGCAAGGTCTTCACTCAATGGAGTGAAAGCTGAGGGTGAAGCTCAGTCCACTCACCACTGGCCTATAGCAACTGTTTCCAGAGCCACCTCTTCAAGGTTTGATTTTTCCTGCTGTTCTGTGGACCCATGCCCTCCAGTCTTGATCCTCCTGTCCTTCTCCTCACCGGCCTCCAGGGGGCCACCAAGACACCATGGAATTCCTGAGAAGGTTCTGGAGTGGATTTGGTTTTCCTAGATGGCAAGGACAGCTGGTCCTCAGCCCTGGTCTGATCCTTGGGAATTCTGAATGGCTTTTTCCTGCAGCCCACCAGGTGGCCACTGGCTCTGAGGTAACATTTTCCAGGTTCTGGGTGTCAAGGAGCTTCCCTCCTGCATGCAGTCTCTGTGGAGGCCTGCTTACCACACCTGGGAGATTCAAATCTTTCCCGATTGAAGTTGGCTTCCAAGAGGCCAGGCCCTGCTAGAAGAACCTCTAGAAACAGAAAAGGAAAACCATGAAGACCTCAGATGCCTCTAGACTGACATTAGTGTAATCAAAATTGTAGCGTCCTAATTGTCCATACCCGCCTGTGTGTGACACGGACAGGGAGAGTAACAGTCTAGCTCCTCCAGCACAGCTCCTGCATTTCTGGGGCTCCTGTTCCCCACCTTCCTATATATGCATTCACTTGAAAACCTCAGCAGATACTTTTGGTAGCCGCCCTCAGACCTTTATTTCAGAAGCATTTTCTCCCTCTGGCATTGTCATTTGAAGTGGAAGTTTCAAAACATAAATGGGACCAAAAAACTGTCAGGCAGCCACCACATGGCTAGTCACACCACGCCATCGGCCATGAGGTCACGGCTCAGAAAGTTGTGTCCATAAATTGTGATGTGCATATGTACCAGTTCCCAGGAGGAATGTAGTTATTATGTGCTGGAAACATACCATAAAAAAATTAAAACCAATGTTATGTTCACATCTAGCCCACAGAGTGGGAAACCATGGACACAAATACAGGGGGTGGGGAAGGTGTCTCATCGAGCTTCGCTAGGGCCTGCAATACTATCGAACCAACCGTCTCCGCCAATCTGAGGCCAAGGTGGTTAGGTACTCAGCGACTGTAGATTAGAATTTGGAAAGCAGTATGTTAGGAAATCGGGTTGCACCTGCATTGGTTTCGGGGCTGAAATTGGTTGTTTGATGAAGTTACCTGAGGTGTGCTAAGCAGGGGTGTGCCTTCCTCCCTTGGGCCAGCACACCCTTGGGTTCCCTGCAGACGGGACAGCCCCATCTGTCCTGCCTCTCACCTCCAATGCCGACTCTCTCGGGACCCGCTCCGGAAGCGCCAGTCACAGGTTGGCACACGGAAGGCAGTCACTTGGTGGATCTCACCGCAATTCATTTTAATTATGTGTGACATAAAAAGACCACCTACGGATGAGACAATGCTGCCGTAAGAGTCTCAAGGTTACTGTAGGGAATACTTCATAACGGAAGTGTGTTTTCCCCAAGGAGTTATACCACCATTTGATTTAATTTTTAATTTTTACATTTTAATCAAAAATAGATCAAATGGTGGTGGTCTCTCCAGGGAAACATACTTCAGATAGGAAGCCGGCCATGCTCCTCTTAAATATGTAAAGCTGCCATCTCTCTGTGAGTCACAGTGACGGTGGCGCTGCTTCTAGCCACCCCCTGCTGCAGCTGGGCAGGTGGTTTTGAGGAGCTCGGGCCTGCGGCAGCTGAACCTGCTGCAGGCCCCTCACCTGCTGCACACAGCCAACAGGAGGCTGGGTCAGTACAGCTGCACAGTGCACGGGGCCTATGATCACTCCACAAGTGCCAGTTACATCTCCTTGAAGGAAGCCCTTTCCCCTCCAGGCAGGGTGGGGAGCGGTGCAGTTGGAATCTGCCTCCCAAGTATGTGTGCATCCCCTCACATGCTTGCTTTTTTATTGCTCTGTGTCCTAATTGACAGATAATACACACATTCAGTGGCAAGGAAAGGCATATATGTTTGTCTTGTCCAGGTGCCTTCAGGAAGCAGACATGTTTTCCATCCACGGGCGGGGGTCACCTAGCTGTCACACCAAGCATACACCAAGGCCAGCCTAGATTCCTACTGATGCCTGGGTGGGTTCTAAGAGCAGCCACTCACACCATTGTGTGACCTTCAAATCCTCTGGGATTTGGATTCTCATCCTGAAGAGAATGGGAGGGACCCTATCACAGTGGTGAGAAGGAAACATTCGTTAGAGTGAAGTGCCACAGGAGTGCCAGCTGCACGTGAGAAGTAAGTGCTCAGTCAGTGCCATTTCATTCACATTGTCACCGTTGCATGGCAAATCAAGGCAGACTGTTGTCTTGTCCTCTCATCTTGAGCATCTCTGTGAGTCATCAGAGGGACTATGCAAGGTATGGAGAGGAATGGATGCTTGATGGGGGAGCAGCTGGACCATGGACAGCTGCTGAGCACTCTTGAGGCCGCCTTAATGTCCCTTTGGTGCCCCCAGCTCTCAACCTTCAGCTTCTTTCTATACCAGGCAGCTCAGGACCCTGTACTCCAGGCCCTTCAAGACCTGTTATGGAAGTAGGCAGCCCCTGAAAAGCTGGTGGAGTTGAATGATAGGGAGAGATGGAGATCAGCGATACCTGGCCTTGTCAGTCTCTTCCCCTGAGACGCTTTCCGTACTTACTTGCTGACATATGACCTCAGCCTCCAAGGCCATGAAGAGACCCAAGCCAAGGATGTTCACCTATCTCCATCTTCCATCAGTGTCATTTACCTAAATAGCCACTGCAAGGGTCTAACTTTTCTCTAACATAGCATGATTTCTCCCAGAGAACATGTGTACTTCCTAATCTCAGGCTATTGAGTTTTACATCAGACCTTTTCTGTTTGTGTCTTGGAAGCCTAGAGATAAACTGAGTGCTTCGTCTGCCAGCTTAGGTTTTGGCCCACTTATTTTCCTCCTTTGTTAAGAGTTTACAGCATTTCCTGCCTCTGCCTCTGTGGATCATCATATGATCATCATAGATATGGCTTGATGTCACTGGCCTACCACAGAGTTCTAAGATGGGACCAGGCAAAGGATGGCCTGGCATGTTTCTTCCTGGCTCTGCCTTTCACTGTCAAGGGTAGAGCCGGTATTAGGACATCCCACATGCTGGTTATAGGTTGGTTAGGGGAAGATACCCCTTTTTCCCAGGCTCAGCACCCTCCAGTACCACCACATCCACCCCATTATTACCTAGGTTGTGGGTTGGATGGACACACTAAGTTCCTGCTATCTGCTACTGGGAGGAAGATGACCCCTTCCATTTATTCTGATTAGGACTATGGGACAGCTCTGCAAGGTCTCAACTCAGGAGGCAGTTTTAAGTCTCACAAGAGCCCAGAGAAGTAGAAGACTGCAGGGACCTGAGTCACTTTCAGACTCCAAGGTCCACCTACTGGCGTTGTGGTTACACAAGTCTCAGAAGCCCTGTTTAAAGCTCATGAGTAGGAAATCTTGTCTTAATATATTTCATCCCTGATTTGGAAGCTTTGGAATGTACAAGGCTGTACCTGGCCCCTGAGCCTCCAGGAATTCCTGCCTTGGCTGTACAAGGGGTGTTCTGAGGATGTCACCAAGGATAGTGTTGGACATAATGCTTGGCTTGTGTTCTGACTGAGCCCTGCCTGGACTTCATTTGGCAATGTTGGATGCAGCATGCTCAAGCTCAAGAAATGCACCTCGCACACTTGATTTCAACCCACGGGAAAGTCACTCGGGGAAAGGATCAGGAGCAGAAGTGTCTTGAGGCAATGTGGCTTGGGGCAAACTCCTCCCCTGACTCTGGAAGGAACTGCAGTGCCATATGTGATGGTACAGAGCAAATGATAAAGCACAGCACATGAGGGTATCCTTTCCACCATTATGGGTCCTTTATTTGTTTTAGAGCAAGAGCAGCTCATGATGGGTTCCTAGGTGCCCTCTAGGACCTAGCGAGCTTGGTGTGCAGCAGGCTGACAGCTCCAAGTAGGACCAGCTTTCCTGCAGCTGGAGTGACCCTTATTGAGCCCAGCACCTGGAACACTTGAGTACCCTGTTTGTCCAACGTAGAGTGTTAGGCAGGAGGGTGCTCAGAAGTGACCTCAGGCAGGGAAATTGGGGAAGCTTTTGGGATCACACTGTCACCAGTTCAAGGGTACTGATGTGGCAGTAATGTTTTTGTTTTGTTATCAAACCGATACCTCTTTTCACGGGTAACACACAGTAAGTCTACCGTCCAATTCCAGGGGGGAGAGCACTCTGCTGACAGGCTGGAATATGGGTTTTCAGAATTTGAGGACGTCTCAAAAACAAGTGGCAGAGTTTTGAAAGTCATAGGAGATGCTGAAAGGATTAAATGAAGAAATTCAAGATACTTAATTGTATGTACAATTTGCTCAGCAATCAAAAGGAAAAAGGGGGTACAGTGACGCTTGCACTGCGGCCCTCTCACCATCACACGGTGGTGAAACGGGGTGGCTTTAACCCTCACCTCAATGTTTCCAGAGATTCCATGGGAGAAAGTCTTCACCCACAAAAGAGAAAGTGAGGCTGTGGGAAGGATTTGGAAGCAGGATCTGCCTAGATTAGACATGAAGGGAAGCCAAGCAAAGGCCAGGAAGCAGGAGGGGACGCTGTGCCCTCACCTCACACTCAGCTGGCCCTGGCCAAGTGCACTGCCTGCCAAGTGCCTAGAGTACTGGGGTTCATTAAAAATCAGTTCACGGGCTGGGGATGTAGCTCGATGGTAGAGCTCTTGAGGAGCATGGGCTCAATTCCTAGCACGCAAAAAAATAAAATAAAATAAAAAGATTCCAACCCACTCAAATAAGCACAGAGTTGTCCTTGGTGCTGGTGAACTTTGCTCAGTGCTGGGTGCTTGCTTCCCACTCAAGCCCAGCACCTCAAGCCCTACAAACCTCACTCAGTACCGGTTTAGTCTCTCATCTCCCAAACTGATGGCCATGGCTTTGCCAGAGACCTGGGGTGGCAGTGGGGCTCTTGGAACCTCTGTAGGTAAAACACTCAGGACAATGCTTGCTAGGACCACTGCCAGTATAGAGCAGCCTCCCTGGGAGTGTGGACAGAAAGGAGGGGGCCTCAGGTCTGCATAGACAGGAGGTCCCAGGCTGACCAGGCTGAGGGCAGAACCAGCACGACTGAATGGGAGGCCATGCAACCGTGATTTTCTCACCATCTGAAGTGTTACTGTTACCAAAGAGAAACATAAATAAATCCTTTGGTTTTGCTTGCTCTTGGTTAACTAAAAAGTCACTAATTTTGGAGGTCACACCGCTTGGCTATAGATAAAACTATGCAGTATGGGTTAAGACAATAATGGTCACCTAGGTTACTTTTCAGGCTTCAAGTCAGCTTTTACTGAAAACAGTGATTCTGCACTTAGGCCTCCACCTGTGTGATGGGCCCGGAACAGGATGGAAAGAGGCGCAGCTCTGTCTTCACATTGTGTCTGACTGCTTTGCCGCCTTAACCTTTGGTCAGGTCCTACTCAGCTCTGCATGTAGATACATTGGTCATTTGAAAAATGTTTTGCCCTGACCAGGCCCTAGCTTTACCTAGACTTGTCTTGTATCTCAGTAGACTATGAAGGAGGGGAGAGAGGTAACACCCAAGTTCCTGGTGGATCTCTGCCAATTTTATGGAAAGACATGAATATTTCTTCTCCTTTATTACCTAACTGTCTCCCACATTATTTCTATCCTATACCTCCAACTCCTCCACCTGCCTGGAGCTGAGAAGTTGATTTGCAAGCAAAGTTCCCATTTCCTCATTCTCCAGCTATTGAATAAAGCCTTTCTCCCCAGCTCACATCTTACATATTAGTTTTTCTACAGAATGAGCTTCCAGAGCTGGGTTCATAATACAGTATTACATTACTCAAATATGCACATGACCATAGTCACAAGGGAAGAATGAAAATGAAAACAAAGTCCATTTATAGGAAAGTTTTAAAATATAAATTGTTTTATGGAGTATGTTGGCACATAACTATAATCCCAGCACTCAGGAGGCTGAGGTAGGAGGATTGCTGTGAGTTTGAGACCAACCTGGGCTATATAATGAGTTCAAGGCCAGCCTGAAGTGCACAGAGAGACTATGTGTCAAAATAACCAAAAAGTAAAAAATAAATAAAATGTAAGGTTTTTTTAAAAATGGAAAATTACACATGACATTTTCTATCTCAAATAAAAGTTGTTGGAATTAATTTCACATAATCAGAAGAAATATGAGTTAGCTCTCAAGTCCTATTTAAGAAAATGTTCTAAGAAATTATTTCAAGTATAGAGTATGCAGCATCTAACACAGTTTTGAAACACAGACCATAAACTCTGGAGCCTCTCGGTCAAAGGTCAGGCTGTCATCTCCCAAATGGATGACGATGTCTGTCTCAGGGGATGTCCTGAGCTGTGTGCAAAACTGCAGGACATTGCATAGACAGAGCCCAGACTGGCTGCAGAGACAGGCCTTAGACTGTGTGTCTCATTGAGTTGCCTGTTATTCAAAGCTAATTTTTGAAAAGGACAGTTTAATAAACATACATACAAACAGCAAAATATAGTCAGTAACTAATCAGCATCTACTTTCTCACCACAGTGAACTGTTAACACTTGGTCACACTTGTTATTTTAAGGAGTAGATCAAAACAGCTGCCACTGAGGGTCCTACAATTTGAGCACTGCACCCCATCATGAGGCCTATACTAGCCTTCTCTACAAAAGAAACAGAAGGGGCTGGGGATTTAGCTCAGTGACATAAATGCCTGCCTGGCAAGCGCAAGGTCCTCAGTTGGATCCCTGGTATAAAAAAAAAGAAAAGAAAAAAGAAACAGAAGCCAGGGTAACCAACACTGCTTTACAGAGGCTCAATTCATCAAGGAAAGAGCTATGTGCATGTGGATGGGGGTGTCTATGCAGCCAACAGCAGGGTGCTCCAGTCACTATGGCAATCGCTGGAGAAGGTCTTGTTAGAACTGGGAGCAGACCTCTGGCACTCAGAAATTCCCCGTGATATTTACCCTTTTCCTCTATGCCCACAAAGCAGGGCTTCACAAAGCAGGAAAGCAGGATATGGAGCCAGGTCCGATGCCCGGACTGACTGCAGGGAGATGGACCAGCACTTGTAACCCTTCAACAGTAGAGTTTTGAATTATGCAATGGAATCTCTACATTTCTCATTATCACGGAATTTTTTATGCCTATCTAATCACAAATATGAGGAGCTATTTTAATACAAATACAGGATTAACATAAGAGCTTAGATCAGGAGGCACTGGATGGCCAACAAATCTTCCTTGCTCTTTTGTGAATCTCAACGGCCTTATGGATAAATAAAGTTATTAGTAGAGCATTAACTTTGAGATGAAGAAATATACTAAAAATGTTTTGTAGACATTATCTGCTGAATGTAGTTGAATATTGGCATAGGAAATCTTTGCAACCAAACACAAATGCCACAACTGGGGTATGATCTTATCATTTATGTGAACTGTGTAAACAGAGAAAATATATGGAGGCAGTGACAAAGTCTTGGGATTTTTGTTATTCTGGAACCTAAATTTCCTAAGACAGATGGGAAGCATGCAAGAAAATAAATAACAGTTTAGCTGCTGTAGGGACTTTTTAATCTGTTAAGACTAGTCAGATCTCCTGACTCTCACCTCTGCCTGTTGAGCTGCTTTCCAGACTGAAACTCAGAGCCTGTAAAGATCTCCCAGGACTACTCCCACTTGTCTTAGGAGTTTGCTTTTGAACATGGGAATTGAGGGGACAAATGGTTTACCATGGGTTTGAGTGCAGTTTGGAAGGAACCCAGCAAACAACGAAGCCTTCCCTAACGCTTCAACTTTCAGAAGAGAGATCCTGAGTACATCTATCAATTACTCTGCATGCCAGCGAAACCACATTTCCAAGTTGTAAGTGAAACCATCTGGCAAGACAAGGCGCCTTTGTCAAGGTCTCCTCCCACTGTAGCAGGATGCTGCCCCAACACCCATTCTGCGAGGCACTGCAGGCTCCCAGAGAGAGAGAAAAGGCCTTCAGCAGCTATCAAGGGATGGGGGTTCTCATGGCAGAGCAGTAGAACTGAACCCAAATGGAAAGAACTAGGGACGGTACAACCTCTGAGTGTGTTTCCTGGTTTTAATTTTGCAGTAAGAAACCTTGCCATGCTGGGATACAGTCCCGAGTTCAATTTCTGGACCAAGGGAAAAAGAAAATATAATGGCTCAAGAAATCTTGCCATGAGATCTACCCTCTTCCCTGATTTTTAAGTGTAAAATATGGTATTGTTATTTACAGGCATGATGCGATGTGCTATGAGGCTTTGGGGGAACATCTAGACACAGACCGTAACAATCACAGATGCATGGATTTGTTGCTGTGCTCTCTGTTCTGTTCCACTGGTCTATCTGTCTATCTTTATGCCAGTACCACACTGTTTTTTAGTATATTGTGATTTGTTTTGAAATTAGAAGTGTGATACCTTCGATAGATATATTAAAAGATGCTCAATCAGTAATCATTAGGGTAATGCAAATCAAAACCACAATGAGATCATTTTCTCTCACCTAATAGGATGTTGATTATTGAGAAGATAATAAGGGTAGCAATATGGAGAAACAGGAGCTTTCTCACACTGATGATGGGAATGCAAAATGGTGTTTCCACTATCGAAAACAGTATGGAAGTTGCTGCAAACGTTAAAAATTGAACTATTATTTCTACCAATCCTACTTCCGGATATTTATTCAAAAAAAGTTGGTTAGCACTTCTGTATTCATTGCAGTACTATCTACAATAGCCAAGTTTTGGGAACAACATCCATAGAAAAGAGGAATCAATAAAGAAAAGGCAGTATATACACAGGAGGAAATACTACTTGGCCTTTATGACGTTTCAGCAGCATAGATAAATCTGAAGAACATTATTGTTGAATGAAATAAGCCAGTCACAGGAAGATAGATACTGTACTATGTCACTCACATGTGGAATTCACAAAGTTTGATCTCAGAGAAGCAGAGAATCAAGTGATAGTTGTCAAGGAAAGTGGGGAGTTTATAAGTCAGCAGGGACCAAATATCAGTTTTGCAAGATGAGTAAGTTGTAGAGATATTCTGTGCAACATTGGAGGTGGCTGAGTCTAGAGTGTGAGACTGATTCGTAGTGTAGTGCTGGAATTAAGGGTGCTGGGATTAAGGGTGGGTGACTGATCAATCCACTGATTTGAATTGGCACCACCCTAATCCCAGTAGACTGTTGCCCCTCTGCCATGTGCCACCCTGCTTTGGAGCCAGTCAAATATGGACTGAAACCTCTACAAGCCTTTCTTCCTTTAATTTGGGATGTCGGGTATTCTGTCTCACCTATGACAAAAATAACAAAGATGATGGTCAACTTAATTTTGACAAGGAAGCCAAAATTATTAAATGGAGAAAGGCTAGTCTTTTTAGTTGTGTTACTGGGAAAACTGGATATCCACATGAAAAAAGAAATTGGACCCTTATCCTATCAGTGAAGCTAGAAAGTCTGTGCTAGTAAGGTGAAGGACCTGTGCCAGTAGGTTACAGGTTCTGCACTGGAACCAGGAAGCAATGCTCAAGGAACCAGAACTCTCCTGAAAAGTACCACAGCCATCCTCAGTGATGATGAGGTCCTGAGCTCCTCCCACCATGAGAACAGCCTAGTAAGGGACTGGGGATTTAGCTTAATGGCACAAGCACCTGCCCCCAATATCAAAACAGGGAGAGAAACACACACACACACACACACACACAGAGAGAGAGAGAGAGAGAGAGAGAGAGAGAGAGAGAGAGAGAGAGAGAACAGCCAAGTTCATATCAGGAAGCCAGTGTGACAAGTTCTGGAGATTAAACAGTGCACCATCTTCCCCTCTGGAGCTAGGAAGCAATGCTCAAAGTAAGGACCAAACCTTCCCCAAAGTGAACCACAGCCATTCTCAGCCACAAGGCCCTGAGCTCCTTTGAGGACCTTGTTCCTAACAGGGGAGCCAGCATGACAAGCAGGTCCAAACACCGCCACTTAGGGGAACCCACAACACTAATCTTCCTCTCCAAGTTGCCTTTTCATGCTGACAGCTTTCCTCAGCACCACACTGATTCAGTTTAGCTGGTGTTTAAGTTGACCATCAGTTTTCAGTCCACAATAAGAACCAAAACTACGTTCATATATATCAAAATGCTCTGAGTTTAAAAAAATATAAGAGACTGACTCTGCTCAATACTAATGAAGCGGCATGGATTCTTGGTACCTCTCTATAGGGCCCAAAACCAGTATGTACCCTTAGGCAATTCAACTTCTGAAACTCACAAAATGTATATAAGGGTGTCTATGCAGCAAGTTTTGTAATAGCAAGTGAGCAGATAAATAAATGCCACCCTAAATGCTCACTAGGAAGGGACTGGGTAGAAGAACTTCAGGGTTTCCATTCAGTGGAATACTGTGTGGCCATTTAAAATGATAATTTAATGTATATTTATTGACATAAAACACTTGTATATGATAATAGTAAAGTCTATGCTTGTGGGTGTGTATGTTTGGGCAGAAAAAATTTATAAGGATACAAGTTATGATCTGAAAATATGGTGAACAGTTAAATTTTTAAAAATTTATGATAGTAAGAGACACATTGACATTAATTCCCACTAAAAACACTCCCCCCACTTTGAACATACTTATTATTCCATTGTTCCTGCCATTTTCTGAAGCAGTCCCGGAAGTCTTCTTCTATGTCTTTAGTTGCTATTGTTCTGGCTACTTCGATGTCCTGAAATGACATAAAACATTGACCTTGCACGATCATTTTGACTTTGGGGAACAGCCAGAAGTTGCGTGTTGCTGCATGTGGTGAGTAGGTGGATGAAGACACAGAAGTTTTGACAGAAGTTGCCACAAATATCTGATCAAAGAGGAGTGATTCAAAAACATAGCATATGTTTAAGTTTTATTACAGTAAATGGTATTGCCATTAATCTCCCTCAAAATACTTCCTCTAGCTTCAAATACACTTATCCTATTATTCTTGGGAATGTGTCTTTTACTGTAATAAATTAAAAAAAATTATTGCTGGGTGTGGTGCACACCTGTAATCTCAGCATTCAGGAGGCTGAGGCAGAAGGATTGTTGTGAGTTTTAGGTCAGCCTGGGATACAAAGTGAGTTCCATACCATCTTGAACTGCATAGGGAAACCCTGTCTCTAAAAGACCAAAAAAAAAAAATTATCTAATTTTGAGTAATGAGCTATGGATGATTGTTGTGGCTTGTGTCTAGATATCCCTTTAAAGCCTCATGTGGGCTTTTCGGAGGTGGTTAAATCTAGAATGTGCAGTGGCTGAGTGTGGTGGCTACAGTGTGTAATTCCAGCACTCGGGAGGCTAAGCTGGGAGGATTGTTTAAAGACCAAGATCAGCCTGGGCTACAAAGTGAGCACAAGGTGCCTGAACTGCATAATGAGACCCTGTCTCAATCAATCAATCAATCAATCAATCAATAAATAGAATGTGTGATGCTGGGGTTAACTGTATCATGCTGGGATCGAGGGTGTCTGTCTACTGAATTAGTCCATTGATTGGTTTGGTATAGTTTGGGGTAGGATGAAGCCCACCCTAGATGTGAGTGCTACCTGCTCTAGGGTAGGCTGTGTAAAATATAAGGGACAGAGAGGGCCAGTGTCATTGCTTGTTGCTTGATGCTGCTTGTCTCCTGCTTGCCGTGAACTATTTCTCCCATCATGCTCCTCTGTCCTGCTGCCCTGCTTTGAAGCCAGTCAACTGTGAACTGAAACTTCTACAAATTGTGAGCCAAATAAACCTCTCCTCATTTAACTTTGGGTATTTTATCTCAGTAACAAGAAAAGTAACTAAGACAGTGATTTGTTTTGCATTTATACTTCAACTTAAAATATTTTCTTTAATAAATATCAGTCTGCAATATAAGTTTTAATGTTTTAAAACAAATCTAGAAATAAACTAACTTAAAAGGAGGCAAACTATTTTGGATATATGTCTATTTTCTTAACAATTTCACATGCTTTTGAATTTTCTGAAAAAAGGGTCATAATTTGTTAGTTTAGAGGCTGTTTAAATACTTATTTTGTGAAATCAGTGAAAGGTATGTATGCTTCAATATTTTTAGCCCCTACACAAAGAAATGACGGCAGCTCATAAGGAGAAAATTAAAATTTTATGTAATAGACATATGTACAATACTGTTTAGTCTGTTTCCTCAGGGTATAAGAAAATATCTTTTTCTTCTTTCTTTGACAAGAAAACAAAGAAGAAGCACTGTAATGGGATAATCCCATTTCATGCTCATCACAGGGTATGCCAAAACCCGGTTTAGCAAAATCTATGAGGATTTTGCTGATGAGCTAATCTGTTTCAGCACCTGTAGTGCTGACAAGTCAGTCTGGCGGGGAAAATGGGTCCTACAGAGGACAGCTTGGCCCTGTGAGCAGGTTCACCCACCTGGCCTTTGCCTGCTTCAAGTGGGGGGCATTTTCCACAAGACAGGCTCGTGCCCAGGAGCTGTTCAATGCCCTCTGGATGATTCGTGTGCAGCTGAGATTACCAAAACAGCCAGCCATAACTACACGGACATCAGCTCTCTCCATAAACTTGAGGGAAGAATTTGTACACAAAAAGACCTGTTCACTTAACAATTAAGGTGTATATCTCATTTTGAAAAGAAAACTACAGCTTGTCTTATGGTTATGAATCCCAGTAAAGGACCTAATAAGATCAATTTTATGACTCCATGATTTCTTCAGAACTCTGTACATCATAAAACAGGGGATCTTGGGAAGTCTTCAAATGCAGGGAAAATAACACGTTTTCATAGTTAAACAAAACATTGAAAACCCAAGAGAAAATAAGCAGTTTCCATTTTAATAGAAAAGGGTCCAGCCCCTGATAACATCAGTTGGAGGATGACACAGAACAGACTGGACAGCAATGTTTAGTAAAATTCACTTCAAGATAATAGAGCATTGTATAATATAAAAATAAGTCTTTTAATTAAAAAGAGTACATGAGCAGTCCAGGACACATCCATAAAGAAATAAGAAAGTATAAAAGCACAGCAACATCTGGACATGATTCCACAAGCCACAGGGGTTCCTAAATCTCATAGGAAGTTTGATACAGAATTTTTAAAATTTTTAAACAATGCAGTTGATTTTATTCTCAGGTAAAACACATTTGAAGGGAGGCTGTAGCAAATCATAACAATCTGGGGGCTCTTTGGAAGTGACACGGACTCTCCTGGTTCTCTGTGCAGGCTGGTGGTATCCCCAGAGTGACAGGACAACCCCCCAGCAGAAGGTACTGTGCTGCCATCTGAACAGGTGGTTGTCCAAACCCATCTGTAAGGGATTTATATTTATAGTCACATTGAGGGGCCACAATCACAACTGGAATCTTCTCTTTGCACAGTTCCATCTTCTAACGATTTTCAGTATGGTTAAAATGCCCCTACAAAAATAAAAGAGCACATTATATGAATTCATTTACCTTGGCCAAATTAACATACTATGAACATACTTTGTTCACCAACACAAATCATTGCATTTAAAATGACACTTGTAAACAATGTGGTAATTTCTGAGGCAAATATTTCTAGATATATTACTAAACAGCACATTGTAATTACAATATTTAAAGAATTTTCAATAAAGCCTAGCACACAGTATGTTCTCAATAAATGTTATATCCCTTCTACAGGAAGAATAAAAATGAAAATATCATTTACAGTAGATAGGGTGATACAACTAAAGCCCAATATACACATATATGGAAATGCCACAGTGAAACCTATTAATCTGTACAACTGGTATGAATATTTGTAATTAAAATAAATTAAAAATTTAAAAAACATTTACCTAGTCATAAAATAGTTTTAAAAATAATGCTATCTAAATACTGAACTCAGATTCAAGACACAAGGGGTGTAGCCTGCTCCTTATCAGGGACAACTGTAAGTAGCCAGGCTCATAACAATCACCTCCAGGGGCCTCTGCACTCCCCACCTCCAGAAGCCGGCCTCCCATCACTTCACCTTCCCCTGCAGAAATAGAACCAGATGGCTGCGGACTGACAGTTGGTCACACAGCACACTGCTGTGCAGCAAGAGGTCTCATTACCATCCAGAAATCTCTGTCCCGTGTGGCCATGAACACCAGCACACATCAGGGTGGCTCTGGGTCCATGGCAGAAGTAGTATGGCACTGTTACCCACAAGGACTACTCAGGACAGCAACAGAAGGCCTAAGAATGGTAGGACAGGCTAGATGTCACAGGGACAAAACAGCCCAATCCACAATGACGTTTGTTAGAAGGAAGACATAGCCCATACCTCTGAGCCTTGGTGACCTGACAGGAGAGACTCAGGTCTTGCCTAGAGGGCTCGTGGGTAGCTGCCAACCCATTTCACACTGATGTCTCACTTAAGGGATCAAAGTGCTTCAGGAACAAGAGAAGAGAGCACTTGAACTTGATGGAAACCTGGTATCTTGGCCCACACAGGAAGTATCTTGGGTGGGCCATAATAGAATAAGGTCCCATGTAGTAAGAATAGCATGAAGTCAGAATATTCCAGACCTGGAGAAGCCACCTGTGATGACAGGAGCCAGGATTCAAGCAGCACATGGCAAGGAGGAGGATCTGTGTGAAAGGTCAGGCTCACTGAGGCTGTGAGGACAATGCATATCACAATGAACACAGGTGTTGAGTTTACTTATGGAATGCTTTCTATAACTGTCCCAGAATTATACATAGAACAGACTTCCCTTTATGGAAGGTGTTATGGTTTGTGCCTGGGTGGCCACCCAAGCTTCATGCAGTCATGGAGGTAGCTGAATCTAGTGTTTGTGACTGGTTTGTTATCTAGCACTGGGATTGGCGGTGTGAGTGCTGCATTCAACCAGGAATGGGTAACTGGCATACAGTATAAGGGAGGGAAAGAGGTGTGTTTTTCCCTTTCCTTTTGCCTGTTTCCTCTTGTTGCTTGCAGCCGCTATGCATGGCTGCCCCTCAGCTATGCCACCCTGCCTTGCAGCCGGTTGAGTGTGGACTGAAACCTCCAAAAAACTATAAGCTACATAAGCCTATCCTTCCTAATTTGGGGCATCACATATTTTGTCCCAACAATGAGAAAAAAGTAACCAAAACAAAAAGAAATAAGTTTCTTTCCTGTAGTTCTTAAAATCATCCATAGTCTAATCAACATCAAGTCTCCAGAAGGTGAGGAATGAGTACACATACCCTAGCCTCCTCTGCCAGGACTCTTCTGCCAGGAGGCACCTCACATGCTGTAGGGATAGGTCAGTGGGAGCTTGGGAAGCCACTCTGAGGTGCGATAGCAGAGGACTGGATAGGAGCCAAGGGGCACTCTTAAGGGAGACAAGCAAGGAGGGACTATGTTTTTTTAAATTAATTTCATCTTCAACAATGCTGTGATCACTATCACACAGATCTGTAAACAAAAAAAATTAAATTACAAAGGCATTTACTGAGATATCTCCTGCTCCCTTCCTGTTCTAGGAGGCCCTATGTTAGAAAAATACGCTGGAGGCAGAAAGGAAAGACCCAGGGGTCAAGACTGACAACCACATCAACAGGAAGACAGAGCTAAAGGAATGACTTTCAGAAATTATTTGTTTAAACCTCTTTTCTGTGCTCTGCTTTCTGATAAGATGCCAAGTCCCCACATCATCTTATTCATTCTCCCCTGTACATTCCAATGTGTCACCGTCTCTCATAGCCTACAGCCCATGTGATACCCAAAGAGGGTCCCGCTATGCCCCTGACCTATATGAGCAGTGAGGTCTGAAGTTCTTTTTTTCTTTTTTTTTTTTTTATCGGTACCAGGGATCAAACTCATGACTGCCTGCTTGCAAGGCAGGCACTTACGCCACTGAGCTAAACCCCCAGCCCCGAGGTCTGAAGTTCTGGGACACTGGGACTTACAGAAGACACATACCAGCCACTACAGGCACATCTGATGATGATTGACTGGGCACTGGCTCTAGGATTTGATGAACTTGGGCAAAGAGCAGGGTTCTCTGTGCCTCAATTGTAAGCCTTATCATAGATGAATAAAATGCCTTATTTCCTGTTTGGTTAGACTTGAAGTGTGACCTGATAAGCAACAGTGTGATAAAACACAATTCTAGTTTTTGTTTTTGTTTTTTTTTACAAACCAAGAGATAAATATATTTTTGAAGGGGTTTTTATTTGCTTCTGATACTGGAAATGAAAGTAACTTAGGTCCAGCTGTTTCTAACTGAAAAACATACACTTCATTGTTTTCTCAAGGGATGGGTCTTCACATACTCTAATGGTCCCTTCCAACTCTTGCTGTAACCATCTCCTCACAGGGTACTTGTCACAACTCATGTCCCTTTTGAAATTTTCCATGTTGCTTTATGCAGTAGAAACCTGCCTCACTGGGCTCTACCTTACTGTCTGAGGGATCAGTAGAACCAGAGGCCCAAAAGGTACACACCTCACTCCACTTGAGGTTGTCACATGAAACACCACACTGATACTTTCATCTGCAGTAAATCTAGTTACAATGCAGCCTGTGCATAGTGGAGGAAGAAAGGCTTTGGCATGTATCATTTTGCCTTTTTGTGAAAACTATTTTTTCATTAATGTGCAGAATCCTGGCTTTGCAGGTAGCTCTCTGCCTGTCCTTGAATAATTGTGACATAATAACAGCAGCCCTTTGTGAGCTAGAGATGTCTATGATTCCTGACATTGCCTGAGGAATCATCTTTAAGAGCAGATTCATCTTTACTCCCATAAAACAGAGTCTTATCACAAAGGCTGAGTTTCTTCAAAGGCCTACTGTGAAAGCTAGGACTTCTAAGATAATCAACCTTATTTCACTTGCATGACTGTTACTCTAATGAAGTACACTCATGTATGCCCCATGCAAATTTAACATGCCTTGCACTTACCCCACCTTCCTTCCTTTCTTCTTGGAAGTAATCACTACTCTAAGAGAGCATAAGAGAGCATAGCATGCCTCCTGCATTAATTAGCCTCAATGGGAAGCAGGTGGTATGTGACAATAGAATTCACAAAGAGATTATTGCAGAGCTGTACAAGGGAGCTGCAGAGGACTGTATAAGACCAGACTAAAGGGATAAGAGGAGGAAGTGGTCCCGGAAACTGCAAGGAGAATATGTTATGGGTTTTTGGCTTATTGGAAGGAACAGGGGCATTGACCAAGGGACTCATAAAGTACCCTCCTTGCTCTCTCTCTCCAATCTCTTGCTGCCTGCTCAAAGGCATGTCAGAGAGCCCAAGCACCCTGCTGATGTAGACCATACAGGCTAGCCTCCAGGGCAGAAGGCCACAGATCTGGGGAGGCAAACAGAGGGGGAAAATTCAGAAACTGGACTTACTAGACAAAGACTTTAAATCAGTTACTTTAATTATGTTCAAAGAACTAAAGGAAACTGTGATTAAGAACTAAAGTAAACGAAGTGAGGTGGCACATGCCTGTAATCCCAGCACTCAAGAGGCAGAGGTAGGAGGGTCATTGTGAGCTTGAGAACAGCCTGGGCTTTAAAGGGAGTTCAAGGCCAGCCTGAACTGCACAGGTGCGACCCTGTCTCAAAAAGACAAGCAAAACAAAACAAACCCGAAATGACAGGGGCCAAGGATATAGTTCAATGGCATAAGTGCCTGCCTGACAAGTGCAAGGTCCCAAGTCTGAGTCCCAAGGTCCCAGTACCACCCCAAAAAAGAACTAAAGGGCAATATGAGAAAGATATTTTTGCCGAATGGTATATATCAATGAAGAAATCATGCATACACAAAAAATGGAAAATCTAGAGCTGAGAAGTATAATACTGAAATAAAAAATTCACCAGCAAACTTAAGCAGGCTGAAGAAAGAACCAGTGAAGCTGAAGTGACCGAGATGATCTAATTTGAGGAACAGAAAGAAAAATGAATGAAGAAAAATGAACACAGCCTTGAACACCTGCAGAACTCCACGAAATATACTAATCCACACCTAAATAAGAATCTCAGAGGGAAATGAGAGAGAGGAAGGGGCAAAGGAATATTTGAATTCTGTCCATTAACATTTTCAAATTTATTGACAAATAGTCCATACATTCAAGAAACCCAGTGAACTCAAACTAGAATAAGCTAAAAGGGTTTCATACCTAGACACATCATAATACAATGAAAGCCAAAGAATCTTGAAATCAGAAAAGGAGAAGTGATATGTCAGGAACAAGGATCCACAATAATATTATTGATTTATCACTGGAAATCACATAAGTCAGGGGCAGTTAGGTGATCTAATCAAAGTGCTAAAAGGAAAACTCAAAGAACTGTGTTTGCAGCACAACTATCTTTCAAACTGATGCACTAATTAAGACCTTCTTAGGTAAAAACACAAAACTCATCTCTACTAGACCTGCTGAAATATGGAAGTCTACAAAAGGACATTAGATAATAACTCACATCCACTGGAATGTGAATGAGGTTTGTCCTGATATAGTACCTATGAGTGTATCTGGCTTTACATGTTCCTCTTCAAAACCTTGCTGAATATTAACTCTAGAAGTTTACCTAAGGATTTTTTGGAGATTCTGTTTAGATAACAGTATCATCTAGAAACAATTTAGGCTGTTTCCCTTGCCAATTCTTATACCATTTATTTTTTCTTGTCTTAGGTTGCTAGCTAGGAACCCTGGTGCACAGGGCAGAAGCAGTGATGGCAAGCATTCTTGTCTTTCTCTCTTCAACATTAAGATGCTTGGGCTGGGGATTTAGCTCAGTGGTGTAAGCACCTGCCTGGGAAGCACAAGGTTGTGAGTTCAATCCCCGGTGCCAAAAAACACACACATTAAAAATGCTTTCATTAATTATAAAAGTATCTTAACTTTGACCAGAATAGACCCTACTATATCTGGCTTGCTGGCTTTTTAAAATTATGAAAAGGATTTTGATTTAACTCTATGCTATTTTTACATCTATTAAGATGATTATGTTTTTTTCTGCTTTGATCAGACAATGTAGTTTTTCTCTAACAGTAAATCATTTAAGAACCCTTTCATACAGTGTTTTAAACATGTAAAACACTGAGGAAGATAATTTTTTGATAACTTCCCCAGCTTCTCCCATTGTTATTGGTCTGCTGGAGTCAATTTTGGTAACTAGATTTGGGGTGGAAGCGATAACCACACTGCACCGGCCCTCCCAGCTCAAGGCCTAGAGCAAGCTGCTCAGATGCTTCACGCAGCTGCAGGCCCCTGCACATTCTGGAGATGTTATTCCAAGGTGTTCTGGCACCTACCATTACTAATGAGAGGCCTGCTGTCAGTCAAATGATTGTTCCTTCATGGACCATCAATCATATCTTTATAACAGCTCTACAGATTTTCCTCTTTGATGTATTTGAATTTCACCAAGATATATTTATGAGTAGAAACATCATGCCACAAACTCACAGCTCTTCCAGCAGACAAAAAAGTACAGGAACCGGTGTAACAAACACTCATGAACCATCACATAATCTAAAAGATAAAACATTACAGATCTCATTGAAATACCCTCTGCATCCTAAGTCTTTACTCCCAATAAAAATAAGCTCATTATTCTGAATTTGATGTTTATCACTTTTATCTTAGTGGATATGTATATTTTTTATGCTTAAAATTGTATCTTAATGGTATCATTCTATACATATCCTCCTGTGACTTCCCTTTTATACATTTATACATTTACTGCCATCTATAATAATTTATTGAGTAATATACCTCAATTTATTTCTCCAACCCCCTACTAATGAACATTTAAATTGTTTCTGGCTTTTTCTTACACAAACAATACCACAAAAAATATTCTGTATACATTTTCTTGGACTTCTACTGGGTATAGAACTGTATGTTCTAGGCCAAGGAGAAAGCCCTCTAAAAAAATCCCTATTTGTTCTCCAAGACACTATTAGTTTACATTTTTTCCAAGGAAGTGAGCAGATTCTATAATCCACATCCTTGGACATTTTTATTTTTATTTTTGCTTTTGCTAATTTGATAGCTTAATTTGCCAGCTTTTCAGTTACTAGTGAGGTTGAACATCTGCTAGTATTTATTGGCTACTTGGGTTTCTTCTGTGAATTGTCAGTTTGTATACTTTGTCCATTTGTCTCCTGGACATCGAATTTGTACAAATATACTGATCTTTCTATTTTGTGCAGTGCAAATGCCTTTCTTTCTTTATGGTTTCTTCTTAAACAGAGATGTAGAGATTTTGATATGCAATGCAGTCCTAATGTATGCATTGTCTGCATTTTCTGCTAAAGGTATAATAGGTTTCTATTTTCCTTTTTCACTGGAGTATTTAGGTTCTTTAACCTTTCCTGTACCTCTTAGAATTGAGCTTTGTAGAAAGAAGACTTAATTTTATTTTTCCTCATAAAAGGCTAGCCAAGGGTCTTAGCATAGTTTGTAGTGTATCTTGTCATTCCCAACTGATTTGTAAAGCCTTCCAACTGCTATATACTCATGTTTAAAGGTATCAAATTTGTTTCATTGGTCAATTTCTCTGTACCTCAGCCCATAATATACTGTGTAATTATAGCAACTTTGTAATGTATTTGATAGAGGATTGTCACTTTGTTCTACTTTGAAATTGCTTGGGTACACATGCCATTCTTCAATTCTGGAAAATTCTCAGAAACAACCTCTCCAACTATTCTTATTTTCTTCTAAGTTTCCTAGGGACTTCCCCATTCTTTTTCCTAGAAATTACCTTTCTTTTCTCTCTCTTTCCCTCCCTTCTTAGAACTATCTTCTAATTCACTAACTTTATGTATAACTATACTTAATCCGAGTTTTGTTTTAACTTCAATGACTGTATCACTGACTTCTAGGAATTTGTTTAAATCCTCCAAATCTTTTTATATTGCCTTCTTCAATTATGGCTCTATTTCTTCTTTCATGATTTTTTAAGATGTAAAGTATTTTATGGCAAACTTCAGATAATTAATTCAGACCTTATTTAGGTTTTCTTGTTTGCTACATTTACTAACTTTCCCCATGATACAGATTTATGTGGCTCCTATTTTTTCTGGGATTACCACCTCAGTGAGGTTGTCTAGCTCTGAATCCTGTAAACACTAGATGGTAGAAGCATGCCTGTAGGATAACTGTTTTTACCACTATCCAAATCTTAAAGACTACATGGCCTGGACCTATTTTTATGTTAATGCTTTAGCTTCTGTCTTATACCACTGAGATAGAAGAAGCCCACACCTGAGCACTAATTGGCATTTTGACTTTTTTTTTTTTTTTTTTTTGAGACATGGTCTCACTTATGTAGTTCAGGCTGGCCTTAAACTTCCGGTGATCCTCCTGCCTCAGCCTCCTAAGTTCTGGGATTAAAGGCATGTGCCACCACGCCTGGCTACTGCTTGTTACTTTAATTTTTAATCTCCTTTTAAAGCATGGTCAGATCTTCAAGCATCTGAATTTTATGTAAGGGCCCATATCTTAGCTACCACATATCTGCTAAAATAACTGGATATTGGAATTCCAGTCCCCAGGCCTCAGGTCCATTCTAGGGCTCAAATAAAGGCTGAGTCCCTGTAATAATCACTCATGAACATACCTACTGCTTTTTTTCTGTTTTCTCTCATTCTCATTTATTGTATGGTTATGCATTTTGTCTTTCAGCAGTTAACCCCACTTCTCTGTAGCAAGAGTGGGACACTTTAACATTAGCTCATTCTAACAAGTTTGCAGGAAACTCCAAATTGAAATTCTGGGGTTTTTCTTCTAGTTGCCCAATGCCCTTTAGCATCTTTGGAACCTGGAAAGGACCTAAATAACACAGTTAATTTTTAAAGTCATTTTCTGGTAGCTGTATTCCAGAAAAAGCACTCACTGCTATGTGCTGTCAGAAGCAAGATCTAATGATTTTAGTGACCTGTTCTACTCTTCTGTGGAGTCATCTTGGCAGTACTGAAACAGCCAAACTCCTCTCTTGGCCCGCTTATTCTCTGACAGTTTAAATCAAGCAGTTTGTATCCGTGCCAAGAACCTTTCACTGGTGTAGGATGAAGTCCACGAAGACCCGTGATATCACTGCCAATCTTCTCAAAGGGTGTGTGACAGGTCCTACCACCACTAGTGTGGTAAGTGATGCTGAGGCTGGCACACTTACCACAAGTAGCAGGCTAGCCAAAAGGACAGCTCGAGCCCCTGGCTCCCTGTGGACTACTGGCAGGCCAATCACTGAATGCCATGGACTTCATCTTCCTTATCTGGCAACTGATGGGCTTAGACTGATGGACTAGGGGAAAATGCATGGAGCACAGTTTGATTCTTACAAAATGATCAATGAAACTCCCGCTGATCCCTCCGTGATTGAGTTTTCCGCTCTTAGTACACAAGAATAAAGGACTGACAAGAACTAGCTGTTGCTGAAATAGACACAAAGAATGAACTACTGTTCATTGATCTTTACTAATCTAGGTCAGAAAGCTACATTTTCATCTCTGGCCTCTGCCCCTGGCTTGACACTCAGCCCTGCTGCACCAAATGCAGGCAGCATCTCTCTGCAGCCTGGGAGGAAGGCAGGAATGACCAGGGTCTGGACAGTTCCTGTTCAGCTCCACATTTGGAGATAATACAGATGGAAGACATACTTTACAGATAGGTATATAAACACAAGTATTTTAAAGGTCACTCATCTGGAGATAAAAAGAAGTGTAAAAAAAAAAGATACCCATTCAGAATCAAAATAATCATACTTGGTTTCTTCTCTGTACCCACAGGAAACAGCTGAACCAATAATAGGTTTAGACCAAACAACTCCCACCCCCTGCCCTCTGTTTCTACTCCCAGTGCCTGCCTCTCCCCACACATACACACCACACAAAAACACACAAACCTGCACTCACACCACACTGATGCTCTAAACCATATACGCACATCACGTATAACACAGATACCACACATACACACACCATGAGTATGCACAGCACACACACACACGTCAGACAACAGATGTCAATGTCAAAATATGACTAGTATAGAGGTTAAGACTACTCCCTTAGTATTTCCATTTAAATGAGAAAAAAATTGATAATGCTAACAAATAGGCTGGCATCCTAATTTGATCGGGGGGGGGCGGTCCACAAGAAATGTCATGTTTTCATGTTGGCTTTGCTTTTCTCCAGTACTGGGGATTGAACCTGGGGCCTTTGCAGTAAGCTACCTCCACAGCTCTTTTCTATTTTTTTATTTTGAGACAGAGGTCTTGCTAAGTCACTAAGATGACCAGCCTGGGCTTGAATTTGAGATCCCCCTGCCTCATTTTCCTGGAGTCCTGGGATGCATGTTGGCTCCTACATGGCAATTCACTACCAGTGTGAGTAATAATTCTGATAAAAGACAGCAAAGGAGCATAGCAACTCCAACAATAAGGGCCTAACTTACCTCCCCCCACCAGGGTGACTCATAACTAGGATGCTAGGACTCCAAAATTACAATCTTGCTGAACTAAGGACCTAAGCTTTGAGGGTGGATGACAAAGGCCTACATTTAAAGCAGTCTCTTTGTCCCCCAGGAAAGATCTGTCCATTCACTAGGTAAAGCTCAATCAGAAAACAGAGGCCAAACCAGATATATTAACTAGGGTTCACTAGAGGAACAGATTCAATGTTTAAATATATATATATATATAAAAAATTTACTAGGTAGGTTGACAATGGCTGTCAGTGGAATCAGGGATGGAGGAATACTAACAGCCGCCTGCAAACTGGAGCACCTGAGGATCCGGGGGGGCCTGGAGTTCACTGCACAGTCTGCTGTGAGTCCGTGTCAGAAAGCTGAAGGGTTTATGTTGGAAGCCTGCAGGAACTGCTGATGAACCTCCAAAGCTAATGACAAACACTGAGCACTGAAGAGCAAGAAAGGGAGGACTAGATTCTTTCCCTTTTAATTCTGTCCAGGCCACGGGTCTTATGGCCATATGTGGGGCTGGTCTTCCCTCCTTGCGCCCTATGTGCCAATCCCCCACGGACACACCCAGGACACCCTGACGTGCTACGTGGTTCCTACTCAAGTTGGCACATCGTAATTGGAAGTTCACCCCAGATATATCCAACAGAAGGATATGACCTTACAAATGATGGAAGAGATGAGAAGCCACACAGGGGAAGGGGGTCAACCAATTCTTTACCACCCTAATAAGGGCAAGAAGGACAAAGGGAGGTGGCAGTGCATTACAAGGCTCAGCAGCTGTTGTCACCAGTCCCACCAGTGGGATTCCCATTAGAAACGGGGTCCTTGGGGGGAGGATTGAGGGGAAGATATAGTAGAAAAAGGGAAATGCCCCCCCATCTTCCTCACCCTGCAGTGTTCCACTAGCACCTCATACTGGCTGAATGTACCCAGAAGTCAGAAGTACAAAATGGGAAGAGAATTGAGAAAAAAAGATAATTGAGCAACCTTCTGACCAATGAAATCCCAGAGTGGGTGGCATATACTGTAACCTCAGCACTCTGGGAGGCTGAGGCTGGAGGATTCCAAGTTCAAGCTTAGCCTGGGCATCTTAATGAGACCCTATCTCAAAATTAAAAAAGGCTGAGGATATAGCTTAGTATAAAGGTCCTGGATCAACACACACACACACACACACACACACACACACACACACAGGCATGTGTCCACACATGTGTGAAGAGTACTCCCTAAAAAGGGATTCCAGTGCTGAGGTGCTACAGCACTGGAACTTCAAGGGTCAGATGCCCTTTGGACAACACAGTACTGAAATATTATCTCTCCATTCAACACGCATCCAAGTCCTTTCTTATTATAGTTTTCTGCTTTATAAGCAGAAATAATAATCTTTTGATTATTTTGGAGTGCATCAGCAGCCTTGTTAGGTTTTGTTTAATTGGTCTGAATTAGTATCATTTCCATAGCTCAGGCAACACCGAAGAGGACACCTTCTACTCTGGTCCACCTTCAGGGGCATTTGTGAAAGGAAGGGAAGTCTGCTGGTGACAGCTCTTACCCACCTGCAGAATTGGATAGTTCAGGCAGTGAGCACACAGTCCCATCTGTGTGGGCACAGAAATCCAAATGCTGTGTTCCCTCATATTCATTCTTACAGTCAGTCTTGTGGTACAGGTGGCAGAGGACAGATTCCTAAACAAGCACGTGTGCCATGAGTTGAACCATGGTAGCAATTACTGAAGAAACCATTTCAGGGACCCCCCAAAAGAAAAACCATTGCAACAATGAACTAGAATGTGATCACACAGAAGAGAATGAAATGCAACCTTGGAAAATGAGTTTGAAAAGGTCTACAGAAACAGTCCTTGCATAGGTAAGAAATGACTCAATGATTTAAAATAAGGGGTAGAAAAACCACAGGAATGCAGGCATCTAGCTGAGATGGCGTTATTGAGAATTCAGAACAGATCTGATCAGATCAGCTGATATCCCCTCGAGGTCAGAGACACACTAGACTAAGATCAGAATAGTAAGGAGCTTACTGGGGGAAAGCCCCCAAATACACTGAGGCTCACATGCGAGTCTCCTGTTAGGAATTCCACACAGTCGACCACTAACATCATCTTTGCTTTTCTTGGATCCAAGGGAGCCACTCTGAGTCACCTGTGAGCTATAGGCAGGAGGGGACACACTGATATGCAAATGGGCAAGGGAGTGTGAATGGAACCTTGAATATGATAAAGTCTTCTGAAATTTGGAATTGTTGCCCATTGGTGACTTACTGTTAAGTTCTGTTCTCTGGGATCTTGCTTGCATTTCTAAAAATACTATTTGCTTTTTATTTAACACTAAACCTTTGGTGTTTTAGAATATAAAAATAGTGTCTTATTATTTTAAAAGCTTAGGAGTGAAACTAGCCATATTATTAGAAAAAGAAGATATATGCAGCTATAGTCTGTTCAAATATCAAGAAGTGTGACTTTCCAAATTCACATTTCAATCTTTATTTACATAAGACTTTTAGAAATAGTAGGTGTAAATATTAAAACACCCAAGCCTGGGTGAAATTTTATTGAGAATAACTACAAATAAAACGAAACTGATTTTTTAAAGTCAGTTTCTGAAATTTAGATGAAAATAATATTGAGCATTAACAAAAAAATGATATTTACATATCAATGTAGGTTTTCTGCTCATGGATTCATTTCCTGTGAAACTAACAGAGGCAAGCTTGGGGAATTACAAAGGAAGGAAAAACCCTAATCAAGTAGGTACTGTTGTTCAAACAGAATATTAGCCACAATGATCCAATCAGTTGCTTGAGCTAAATATTATTTTTTTCTCTAAGCCATTCATGCCAGAACACAACTCAGAGCATTAGAAATTCATATTACATTTGAAGTGTCTGCCTCCAACAGAGGGGGGAATTTGAAAGGTACATTCCATTGAAATGGTGTGGAAAGAAGAAAGGGTATCATAACCATGTTTGGTTACATATGCTGGTATCCCAGCACTCTGGGAGGCTGAAGCAAGAGGATCACAAGTTCAAGCCCAGCCTGGACAACTTAGTAAAACTGTGTCTCAAGATGACCTCAGTGCAAAACCCTAGATTCAATCCCAATACTGGGAAAAAAAATAATAATAAGGCAAAAAGGCAGGCAGGAAGAAAGGAGAGAAGAAAACGGTACCAGTCAGTCACTAGCAAACAAGTAATTTATACCTAACAGGGCCATCTTTCTTAAATTAAGTATTACTTACAGTATTTGTATTTCAGGGCACAACTGGTAGGCACGTGAATCAACCTAAATATATTCAATTTAAATTGTTGGATCTTTTATTTTAGTACAGTTCAGAATTATACTGAAGAATGCAATATAACTTGTAGAAATTTTTCTGATAATAGCACACATAAAGTAACAAAGTAGAGCTTCATGGAGCATTTGATTTTGCTTTCATATTTATCTGATGACTTTAGATAATGAGATTCACATGAATGACAGATGTCATGGTATTAGTCTTTGTTTAGACAGAATCAGTGCCTCTCATAGTAAAATCACAATAGCCTGCAATATGTCAATTGAATGTCTCTGTAAGTTATGGACTTAATCTTCTGCTTATCAAAAACAGCAATATCCTTCTTTGAATATCTTTAGGGGGCATTCTCAGAAACACACATATACACACACCAATTCTTGGTTTCTATATGGAATTTAAATACAATTTGATTTTATTGCAATATTAAGATTTCAGCTTTAACATAAAAAACCCCCAAGAATTACAGAGGTTATCAAAAAATATTAACTTGTTCTTAGAGTAAGTTCAAAATTAATAACAAAGGTATTATTATGCTAATATATATTTTATGATATTCTGCCCCATAGAGAAGACTGAGAATTGACTCTGGTGAGTTTTTTTTTTTTTTTGAACCTCCCTTTACATTGAATTGACAGCGTGAATACTGTGTTTCCTTCTGAAATCTATTATTTATGTGACATTTGTGGAAACATGCAAAGAAAACTTAAATGGGAAAAATACAGAAATAATGTAGATTCCCAGTTAAGATCTGGTCTTTTCTCTAAGATGTCCTTAAAGTGGTTCTCTTTCTTAGCCAAGTAAAGTGCGTTCTTCCTTTCCTAAAAATCATTTTTTAGGAAGAATATTAGATGTATTTATTTACAATTTCTATTTCTGATGTGCAGCTGGAAACAAATTAATGTGTACTCCCACAGAATGCTAAGCAAAGCTCAAATCAATCTTTACCTTTATTTATGTTACTCATTCCTTAGACATGTAATTGCAGTTTTTATTAACTTTGTTTTATGGATCTAATATTTAAGAAGAAGCCTATCTTTTATGTCACAGCAAGACAGAATGCACTTACAGATTCCCCAGCAACACATCTCGGGCAAGGCTGAATCGCACTCCTTCCGCCGTTTTGAGGAATCTAACAAATCACAGGCACAGATGTATTAGAACAAAGATTATTTATTCCCAATATTTTAAAAATATGTATATGGGTTCACAACTGGTTTGGCAGCAACAGGAACATACGCACCACTGAGCTGGGCCTTCCCTGGCTGCCCAGCGGCCACGCTGCAGGGGGGCCACCTCTGGGCAGAGGCTCCATGTCCTCTGTGCCCCAGGACCCCAGAATAGTGGTGTTCCCCTGAGGGCTGCCTCGCTCGTGTCCACTGGCTTCTGGTGTCCTGCATGCCCGTTTCTGAGGGAAACACAGTATCACATTAGATGTCTCATAAAGCGCACAATACCCTAATTGAATCTGCTTTCAGAAAACTCAAGCTCCAAATACAAACCCTAGTAGAGCAGGAAAACTTTATAGGACTTTTGAGATGACTTTACACTTATCTGTTCAGGAATAACAACCATCAATTACATTTAACCTCATTATTTCTAGCACTGTCTGATAGTTACTTAACTTTGTAGATTTAAAATAGTCATTTTAAACAATTTTGGCTGAAACTGTATAATAAACTACTGTGACTGGTTTATTGAAAATGTACAAACCTATAAATTTTGTTCAAGAAACTAGTTATATGTTTCAACATATTTTGCTCAGTATTGAGTTACATACTTTCTTAACACAATATGAGTAATTCACATGTGAATAATTCTCTGTCTTACTGGCACTGACGAGCAAATTAACTTTATTGATTTCAAATCTGCACGGTCCATAATGGGTAACTTCAGGGAAAGTCAGCATTTGGTTTTTGCTTCTACTAGAACTAAAGAAAACAGTTACAAAAGTAATCCTCCTATGTGAAAGAAAAAAGTATTCTGTCCCCAAATCCCAAGACTTGGTGTATTTCTAGAGTTACAATGAATTGACTGACACAGGGTTCTGGTGGCAGACTAATCTTTGGAAAAGGTCTCCCAGGCCCCCTCTGGCCTGGTGGCATTATCTCCCTGGAAGGCCCTGCTGCTCACCAGCAAGATCTGCTGCTATTTATCTCCCAAGGTGAAAACTCCTCTGGTACAGTCTGTTGACATCATCTTACCTTCTAGAGTCACTTGCCACTATCTTGGCCAAACTCGACTTTTGACAATTTTGTTTATTATCTGTATTATTTATTTACTATTTTCTCAACTGAATTTTTACCATGATGGGTTTATTCAATGTTGAGGTCTTTTATCATGGATTTACAGTACTAGTTTTATCGTTCTCTAATACAACTTAAAATAGACACTTAAAGATTAAAATAAAATGTGTTAAACTCTGGACCATTTAGAGATCACTTAAAATAATTCCTTGGGGTAGAGCCTGGCTTCCAGGAAGCTGAGACAAGGGTAGTTGTGTAGCTTGCTGACCTCCCTACAGCCCTTACCAAAGGACATTAAGCAAAGCATTCAGCCACATTCTAGCGATAATTTAATGACAGGGTATGCTGGGACTTAAATACACATCAAGCGAATGAGATCATCAACAAATTCAGCATGAGAGTCCGCCTCATGCTCCCTGCAAAGCACAGGCTGAAGGAAAACAACTGTGAAGAGCCCAGAAAAGGGGCTTCTAGCCTAACGTGGCCCCCACAGGGTGAATACTATGAAAAGTGCCTGCACTCACCAGAGCACAGGTATGAGGGAGGGATATCTAAGTCCACACAATGACACAGACAGACCTAAGTTACACAGGCACTCTTCAAAACTGATTGCTTCTGGAGAAGAAAATAGATGAAAAGGGAGATGCACCCTGTGGCAGTTGAGTGGTGCAGGTAAAAAGAAAAAGAGAAACATTCGGGGCCCTGTAAGTCACGGGAGGCCCACAGTGTCAGAGGATTGTCTCTCCCCATCAGTCACACCAAATGACGAACGATCTGCTGCCTGGACTCTTCCCACTAACAGAGGACGCCCATAGACCAGTGATGGTGAACCTTTTAGAATTTTCAGTGATAACAAACAACCAGCCATGGCACACATGCTGCAAGTGTACCACTGCTGCCCTAGACTAAGAATCTTTAAAAAATACCCCACGCCACAAAAGTTTCCTTCTTGGAAAACAACCGTAAATTAAACCATAATACTCCAAACATAATTAAACATATTATCCAAGCGTTTAAGGATATGAGAAAAAACACCCCAAATTAGAAATTTTACAACAAATACTGAAAAGGGAACAAACAAGGAGAAAGGAAAAGAGAGCTGAATAAACTCCAGAAAGCAATGGAAAGACAAAATTAACTCAGAAATGAGAAAGACATTAAGTGCCCAAAGGAGACTCAAATGAAAATAAAGAGCACTGAAGAAAAACACACCCAACAAGGAAAGAAATGACATTGAAGAAGTAAAAAGGAGGGGGGTCAGGAATACAGCTCAGCAGTGTAAGTGTCCGCTGGCAAGCAGAAGATCCTGAGTTCTAATCCTAGCAACCCCCCCCCCAAAAAAAAGAAGGCACGCAGTAAGAATGGAAGGCAAAGACATAACGTTTGTACAAGTGTAGTTTCTGAAAAAGGAAAACTGAACAATGGAACAGAGCTAATGTCTGAAATTACAATCAGCCAGGCATAGTAGAGCAAGCTTGTAATCCCAGCGCTCAGGAGGCAGAGCCAGGGGGATCCCTACGTGTTTGAGACCAGCCTGGACTCCATAGTGAGTTTAAGGCCAGCCTGAACTACACAGCAAGACCCTGTCTAAAAAAAGAAGGAAACAAATTACAATCTATGAAAACTTAATGGAAACAGAAAAAAAAAAATGGGGCCAGGCATTTAGCGTCTACCTGGCAAGAGTGAGATCCTGAGTTTGATTCTGATACTCTTCTACCCCAAAAAAGAAAAAAAAAATGAATCTTAAAATGAAAGTACTTACATGGTACCTTGGAAAACTAATGTAGAATGTCCAACTGAGACACATTCTAGTAAACTGCTAGATTTCAAAGATCAAATCTTCAAGATCACAAAGATCAATGAACCTCAAGATCACAAAGATCAATTGAACTTACAAAGGTAAAGAAGTTAGACCAGTGTTATGCTTTTCAAAGTCATAAATAAAACTATGAAGAAATATTTTAATAAACTCAATGAAAGAAATTTTGAGTCGAGATTTTAAAATCTAGCCAAGTACTCTTTTAAATATCAAGGCTATAGAAAAATGATTTTCAAGATGCAAGAATTATTCTACATTCATTAACCATTCTGGAGGATTCTATGAGAAGTAAACTTTAATTTAACTAGGCAATAACTGGGAAAATTCCAGCAAAGGAATTTAGAGTAAGCGTTTAGATATATATCTGATTAAAACAAAGTAATCAATTAGGCCGGAAGGCTAATTAATGTACAATGTTACATACTGTGACAAACTAGAAATAATACACCTAAAATGGGAAATTAAGAGAAAAAAAGGAAATTTTTCATTATTATATAAGCAATAAGTGAATATTAAATGGTACTAAAAGAAACTAAAAATCAGAAAGTGAAGGATTAATAAAACAGGGTGCAAAGAACATTAAATAGGTTTATATACAACTAACAACTAGGAAATACCTTTGTAAATCCAAAATTTTAAAAAGTCCATAAAAGAGCAAAGAATACACATCTTATAGAGAAATAAACAACAAAATAACTAAATAAATATACATAGCTATAAAATATTACAGTAGAGTTGCAAGTCAACAAATCAGTCATGTCAATAAATTGAAATGGGATTAACATGAAAAATGTCTTCCGTTTGGCTCCCATACCAAATCCAATAAATGCTATGTCTAAAGGTATACCTGAAATACAGTGATTCTGAAAGGTTAGAAATCAATAGGAAGACAAAGATGTACCAATTAATGAACAAAGAAAAGGCAGCCTCAAATCAAAAAAGAATTCAAACCACAAACCATTAAACACCAATAAGGACTTCTTTAATGCTAAAAGCTATGATTCACATGAAGATCTAATAACAACAACCTTTATGAAACAAAGACTGTAAAGAAATAAAGAGACAGAAACTCACTAATAACAAGACATTTAATACACCATTTTCATATAAGGCAGATAAATATATAGAAAATAAGGCTGGATGTAGCTCAGTAGTAGAGTGCTTGCCTAGCATATGTAAGGCCCTAGGTCAAGCTTCAGGATTACAATAGCAACACCAACCAAAAGAAAAACAAAATAAGAAGGTTTAAACAACACATTTAATCGGATTTCACATATCTGTTGAACTTTATATTGTAGTAATAGAGAAACACATGGATAGCTGTTGAACTTTATGCCCTGATAATAAACACATTCTTCTCAAGAGTCTTAAGCACACTCACAACTGATTACATTAAAAAAAAAAAAAATCAACAGTTTCCCTAATGTAGGAACACTGCAAAACACACTTTCTGATTATAGGAAAAGTGTCAATTACTAACAAAAATAAAAAATGGAAGGGCAAGTCCATCTGGAAATTTAATATCCTTATTATTAACTCTTTTTTTTTTTTGAGACAGGGTCTCGCTTTGCAGTTCAGGCTGGCCTGGAGCTCACTTTTGTAGCCCAGGCTGGTCTTGAACTCGCAACGATCCTCCTGTCTCAGCCTCCTGAGTGCTGGGATTACAGGCGTGAGCCACCATGCCCAGCATTATTATTAACTCTTAAGTCAAAAAGGAAATACAAACTGAAGTGTACAGAATAAAACACGAATAATTACAATGAAAAGAGTGCATATCAGATTCTCTGAGATGCATTCAAAGCAATACTCAGAAAAATGCATTACACTAACTTATTACGGGTACAGGAGCTAGATAGGGTCTCATTATGTAGTTTAGGCTGGTCTTGAACTCATTATAAAGCCCAGGCTGGCCCCAAACTTGCAGCGATCCTCCTGTCTCAACTTTCTGAGTGTTGGGATTACAGGCATGTGCCACCGTGCCCGGGTACTCTAATATTTTATCAGTAAAAATGAAGAAAACCCAATAAATTAATAATTCCCAACACACAAAAACTAAAAACAGGAAAAAAGTAAATACAAGAACAAATATAACAAAGAGACAAACTTAAACTAATGAAGTAGGCAATAGAAAAACAGTAAATCTAAAGAATATAAATCCTGATTTTGAGGGAATTAATAAAATAGACAAACCACTAGCTGATCAAGAAAAAGAACTCAAAAATAAAAATACAGAAAATAAGAACTGCCATGGAGGAAATAATGAAACAGAAAAAAACATAAAAATCACAAGAGACTACTTTGTAGAACTGTGCAAATGAATCTGGAAATGTAGATGAAACACATAACTTCCACACAGAAAGCATCAGGAATAGACAGAGGGCTAGAAGAAGCAACCCACTAACCTTCAGAGAGACCCACTTTGTACAAACCATTCTGGTGCACCTAGAAGAAAAGAAAACGTCTTACATCCTGCCATGAAGGGTGTGTGACATGGAAACTACAAACAAATTATTGTTCACAAGTATTAGTGCAAAAATATTAAATGAAACACGAGACTGAATCTAATATCACATTACGAAAAGCATATCCCCTGACCAAGTAGGACTGCTTCCACAAATGAAAGAGTAGTTCAGTATTAGGAACCCATTTAAACTAATTTACCATGTTAGTATACATAAGGAAAATATGCAATTATCTATATAGATGCTAAAACTCCTTTGTCAAAACTTAAAATCTATGACAAAAATTTTTAAAAATTAGACTTGATGGTTATATTCTTAGACATGATAAAATACACATACCTTAATCCTAAAGCTAGTATGTCATTAAATAGAGAAAGACTAGTGGAATTACTACTAAGATAAAGGACAAGGAAAGATATCTGCTGTCTCCACTTTTGTTTGGCATTTTACTAGAGGTATTACAGATATAATGAGACCAGGGAAATCAATAAGAGGCAAGAGAAGGAGTAAAGTACTAACACTATTTCTATTTGCAGATAGGATGTCATAATACATATCTGGAAACCCCAGAGACAGGTGATAAAACAAACCATAAAGGAATTTACTGATACAAAATTAATATATAAAAATCAAATACAAACAATACACCATTAGAGAAAGCTCCATTTAAAATAATTTTAATAAAGATCAAATATTTAAAAATAAATTTAACAAGAATTGCACAAAAACTATACAAGGAGAATTTAAAACATTCCTGAAAGATAGAAAAGTAGATGTGAATGAATGAAAAGACATCTTTTATTCTTGGATATGATGATTCAATGTTAAAACATGATGGGTCTCCCTAAGGTAATTTGTAAATTCACTGTAGTCCTAGTAAAAACAAGAATGAACTATTCCAGAGTTATACAGATTGATACATAGGTATACATACAAGAACAAGCTAGAATAGCCAGGAAAACTAGGGAAAAAACACTAATTGATATTAAAATATACCATAAACACTTTATGGTGCTTATAAACACAGGATGGTGCTTATACACAAATAATAGACCAAAAGAATAGTTTTAAGAGTCCAGATATAAGCCTGTCAATGGAAATTTAGCACCTCAAATATCTAGGTTAAAGATATATATTTAATACAGTATATTATCTTGTGACAATAGGGTAACTCCTAGGAAAGGTAAAAACTTAGGTGTGTATCTCAAACCACATGCAAACGTAAACCTAACAGATCAGGGAACAGACTATAAAAAAATCTAAGAATATACAGTTCTTAGAAAAAAGCATAAATGAATTCCCTGCTAACCTGGGCATAGGGAGGTATTTTCTGTGGCTGAAAATCCAGAAAAAAATAAAGCAAAAATTGACAAATTTGACTACATAAAACCTTCTGCAGTGCAAAGCAAAACAGACAAACAAAATTTAAAAAAAAAATTCTAAATAAATACAAGAGATACCTGAAACGATCAGAGGAAACTATCTGGAACATATGTCACAGGAAAAAAAAGCTAATAACTAGTAAATGAAACTCATAAAAACTGAACGTAGGGTAAAAATATGAAAAAAAAATGGAGAAGATGGAAACAGTTTACAAAAAGTTATTAAAATTGTCCTCAAACATATGAAAAAGGGTTCAAATTCGCATTTAGAGAAATGCAAAATAAGACAACATCAAGTTATCATCTGGCACCCATCAGACTGGCAAAAGTTTAGCAATGTGCCACAGCCACTGTTGGCACAGCCACAGGAACACAGGTATCCCTTTCATTGCTGATGGGAAGGAAAGTATCTAACAGGGCTCTCTACATATTTTTAAACCTAGTCCCTTCCAACAATGCCAAAAAAAATTGCATGAAGTTAACCACTGGAGCTTTAAACTGCAATATATTAGAAATAACCTGTGTGCCTCTGTACAGGAGGATGGTTGGTAAACTATGGTACAACTGAGCAATGGGGTACTATGCTGCTATAAAAAGAAGGAAGAAAATTTTTATGGGCTTGTCCAGAGTGACTTCCAGAATGTATTGTTAAATGAAAGGAACAAGGTATAAAAGAGTATGCAAAATATGTTATCCTTCATGTGAGAAAGAAAAAGTAACATGTACCTGCTTATTTATGCAAAAGAGATTACGGTAATAATATATTAGAAATTAAAGTGACTGCTTTTCTATAGGTAGTGGGTGAGAAAGGTATGAAGAAGGAGCACACAGCTTTGTAATCTTAGCACCATAGTAATGTTTTATACACCCAAACAACAAAAAAAAATTTGAAATTAACCAAGATATCAGGGGAAAGGGACCCCAAATGGAATCTAAGCAATAACAAATGAACCTAGCTACATTAAAAATGGGTAAGTCAGCCACTGAAGAAAAGAACTACTCCCAGTAACTTTGGAAATTACTGTTTTAACTGGAAATGCTAAATATGAAAAAGGCTAAGGCCGGGGATTTAGCTCAGTGGTATAAGCACTTGCCTGGCAAGTGCGAGATCATAAGTTCGATCCCCAGTACCAAAAAAACAAAACAAAACAAAACAAAAAAAGGCTAAATATGAAAAAATTGCATACACTAACTTAGTAAATCTGTTTTCCATAGAGTCTGCAAATTTAAAGCTAGCTTATGATAGGCACTGAATAAGTAAATATATCATAAGTAATGAGGACCAAGTTCCTCACATACACTCGCATAGCAAGAAGGCTATAATAAACTCAATGGTGGCAAATGTGAATTGGAAATATTGGTCTGAATTCACGTTTTTCATACATATTGACACATAGCTATAGAAACACATGTATAGATGAGTGTGCACATGTGGGTTAGAGTGTGTGCTCCTGCATGTCTACCTCTACCTACAGATGGAAAGCAAGCTGGTAACAATAGTACCCTAGTGGCAACACGACTCCCAGGACCTAGCCATTAACTCCTAAATATAGTGGTACCCCCATTCATCAACTTAATTTGTTCTACAATTTTAGAAAAGAAAGCCACTTTTGTGTTTGTGTGGGAAAGATGGCTGTGGTTCTCATCATTGCAGAGTTTGCAAATGAAATCATTTGCAATCAAAAGTATTTATGTACCATTTTCCCATAAAAGGAATCCAGGCTCTATGGAAATAGCTGATTCAGGGACAGAGCAGAAAAAATACATGACAAGCACAAGACATTCTCCAAAGTCAAAAACATAGGAAGTCATTATAAAAGTCAAACGCACAGGAAAGGGACATAGGCACCAACCCGAAGGACTTCCTAATGGCCCCAAAGCTGGAACAATTTAAGCAATAATGTAAATAATAGTATAGACTACAATCTAAAGAATAAAGCATGTACTTACACGTCTACCCAAAAATAGAAAAACTAAATAAAAGGGGACAGGATTTTTATTAAAGATATGAATAAAACACAAAATTATCAATAAGTAGATAATACACTGAGAATTATTTCAGACAACATGTACTAACACATACTAAAATCCATAGGCAGAAGATTAAGGAAAAAAACTGGATTATTTGCCATCTTGAAAATATGTATTAATTATATAGTTACTTACAGTAGATAAAACCATCTTAACCAAGTTCAAGGTTAATACCACCAATAACAAGACACACTGACATCATGCACTTCCAACAGTTACACACTGAGAACGCATCACAGATGGTATATTTGTGCCAAGAATGTGTGACCTTACCTGAATCATGAGAAAATGCTGGACAACAAAATATCTGATTCATACTCATGAGAAGTGTCAAGGTACTGACAAAAGTACTATAGATTGGAAGAGACAAAGAAAACACTACAAATGCATGCAGTGCGGGATCCTGAATTATATCCTGTAGCAGAAAAATAGATACTAGTGAGAAAACTGGAATAAGGTCTAAAGTATTGGACCAATATCAATTTCAAGGCTTATGATGACATTATAATTACTAGCATGTTTAGGGGAAGATGCACAAGAGATGTCTATACTATTCTTTTGCAGCATTTGTGTTAGTCCAAAACTATTGTATGAGAAAAAAATAAAATTTCAAAGCAATAGCAGGGTAACAACAGTTAATATGTTGTATATTGTTATCTTTAGTTACTCAGAGTACAAGCCATTGGCATTTAACTGTCCAAGTTAGTACAAACTTTTGTTTTTGATGAACTATATTAATACTATAACTAGAACTATATATATATTTGTGTATGTGCGTGCTTGTTTTTTCCTTCTTTTCTCCATTTCTCCATCTCAGTTTCTCTTTGTTTCTGAAGCTTCTTCCCATTTTACAATGTCTAGTATACATTTTGGATCTTATTTTACTCTTTCAGCTTCTCACACTATGGAGACAATATGATGTTTACACATGTTCATCTAGTTTATTTCACTTATGAGTATGGTCTCAAGCTGTATCCATTTACCTATAAAAGGTACCAGTTTACCGCTCTTTAGAGCTGAGTAGTACACCATTGTATAAAAATACCACATCTTTTTATCCATTCCTCAGTTGATGGGCATTTGAGTTGTTTCCAAGATCTTGCTATTACAAATTGTGCTGCTATAAACATGGGTGCACATGTATTGCTGTAGTATGATGTTTTTAATGCCTCTGGAAAAATGCCCAGAAGGAATATCTGGGTCAAATGGGACCTCCAATCCTAGTTTTTTGTTTGTTTGTTTTTTTGTAGTTTTTTTTTTTTTTTTTTCTGCATCCGGGATGGAACTCACAACCTCACATTTACAGAGTGGAACCTTAGCCAACTAAGCTAAACCCCAGAGCACTCCAATCCTAGTTTTTTGAGGAATCTCCACACTGATTTCCACGTGGCTGTACCAGTCTATATTCTCACCATGAGTGGAGAAGTGTTTCTTTTTTTCCATACTCCCTCCAGCATTTGTTACTGGTTGACTTCTAGATAACAGCCATTCTTTCTGGGGTGAGATGATATCTCAATGTTGTTTTAATTTGCCTTTCTCGAATGACCAGTGATGTCAAACATTTTTTCATATATTTATTTGGCATTTGTATTTCTTCATCTGAGAAATGTGCATTCATCTTAGATATACATTTTTGGATTGGATCTTCAAATTTGGGAGATTTGGTTTTTTTGAGTTCTTTATATTTCTTGATAGTAATCCTTTGTTTGAGGAACAGGTGGCAAAATTTTTTCCTACACTGTGTATTGTTTTGTCATTCTGTTGATGGTTTCTCTTGCTGTAGAAAAGCTTTTTGATGAGATCCCTGTTGCTGATTCTTTGTGATAGTTCCTGTGTGATCAGTTTTATTCATAAAGTCTTTGACTACCCCAATGTCTTCAAGAGTTCAATCTATCTTCTAACAGACTTAATGTTTCTGTTTTAATATTTAGATCTTTGATCCAGTTTGAATTTAGTTTAGTTCATGGTAAAAGATATGGGTCCAAGTTTATCTTCGTTATGTGCAGGGCCAGTTTTTCCAGTACCATTTATTAAAGAGACTGTCTTTCTTCCAGTGACTGTGTCTGGCACCTTTATCAGAGACAAGGTGGCTTAGTATGTTGGGAGTTGTTTCTGCATCTTCTAATGTGTTCCAGTGATCTTTGGGTCTGTTTTGTGTTTGTTTGTTTTTGCCAGTACCATGCTATTTTTATCACAGTAGCTTTATAGTACAATTTCAAGTCAGGCATTGTCCCTTATCTTACCTTTCTTTCCCAGAATTGAGTTTGCTATTCTGGGTCTTTGCTGATTCCACATGAATTTCAGGATTGTCTTCTCTAATTCTGTGAGATATGCTGTGAGAATTTTGATTGGAATTGGACTGAATGTGTATAACAGGAGAAGATCTAAGATGGTAGATTGGTAAGCAGCAAAGAGCATCTCTGGTACAGCTATTGTGGAAATCAGTGTGGAGATTCCTCAGAAAACTAGGATTAGAGGTCCCATTTGACTCAGCTATTCCTTCTGGGCATCTTTCCAGAAGCATTAAAAACATCATACTACAGCAATACATGTGCACCCATGTTTATACAGCACAATTTGTAACAGCCAGATCTTGGAAACAACCCAAATGCCCATCAACTGAGGAATGGATAAAAAAGATGTGGTATTTTTATACAATGGTGTACTCAGCTCTAAAGGACGATAAACTGGTGCCTTTTATAGGTAAATGGATATAGCTTGAGACCATACTCATAAGTGAAATAAATCAGACTCACATATGTAAACACTGTATTTTCTCACCAGTGTAAGAAACTAAAGGTAAATAGCATCCAAAAGTTACAACAGATATAGTGAAGGGGAAAGAAACTGCTCAAAAGGAAAACATATTGTTTGATCAAATTTGTATGCCTGTATCTGGTAACCTGAGCACCTATTTCAAAGATAACAACATATAATATAACAACCATTGTTAAATTCTTATCATCTTATTTTGAAATCCTATATCACTATTTTGTTATTATTGTTGCTTTCATCATTTGGATTTTGTTGTGTTTTTTTTGTTGTTGTTCATTTGATTGTTTTCTATTTTTTCTGTGGTTTTTTTCTCTTTAAAATAAAAAAAGATTGACTGGAGTCAATAAAAAAGCAGGAGATAGCACAAATGATATTTTAAAAAAAACTGTTCACAGACATCATGGCAGAAAACTTTCCTGGTAGAGAAAAAGAATTTGACATACAGATATGTGAGGTATATAGAACTCCAATTAGCCACAATCAAATAGAGTTCACAGCCAGGCATATCATAGCCAAGATTCCAGAAAGTCAATGCAAGAATAGAATCATAAAAGCTGTTAGAGAAAAGAAATAAATCTCCTATAAAAGAAGGCCCATCAGAATCACAACTGACTTAGCATAAACCCTGAAGCAAAGGAGAGCTTGGAGTGAAGCATTTCAACTTCTAAGGGAAAACAACCTTCAACCCAGATTGTTATACCCCACAAAACTATCTCTCAAAACTGATAAGAAAAATACGATACTTAAATGACAAAGAACATGTGAGGAAATCTATCACCACCAAACCAGCATTCCAAAAAAAAAAATTAGAAATTAGACATGTTTTACGATTGAACGATAATGACAATACAACATACTGGAACTTATAAGACACAATGAAAGCAGTTCTAAGGAGGAAATTTTTAGTAGTAAACACCCATATCAGGAAAACAGAGAAAGTGCAAATAAATGCACTTAATGATGAATGTCAAACTTATAGTGGAACCTCAGATTTCTAGAAAAAGAAGAGCAGGCTAAGCCAAATGGCAGGAAATTATATAGATCAGAGCAGAAATTAATGCACTGGAGACTAAAAAAAAATGCAATCAATGACTCAAAAAGTTGGTTCTTTGAAAGACTAAATAAAAAATCAACAAACCCTTATCTAATCTTATTTTAAAAAAAGGCAAGAAAAGACTCAAATTCATGCAATTAGGATTGAAAAGGGTGAAATCACAATGGACCCTGCAGAAATCCAGATTATCTATACCTACTTTGAAAACTTGTATTCTAATAAGATGGAAAATGCAGAGTAAATGCACAGATTCCTAGATATATATGAATTACCAAGCTGAATCAAGATATAAAATCCTAATTAAATCAATATGAATCAACTAAATCAAAGATTAGTTGTTAGTTAGTAGTTAAAAACCTACTAACAAAGAAAAAGGCCCTGAGGGATTCATTGCCTGAATTCTATAAGAAATTTAGAGAATACCTAACATCACTACTTCTCAAACTCTTTAATGAAGTTGAAAAGAAAGCAGTACTCCCAAATTCATTCCTCAAAGCAAGCATTAGGCTGATACCAAAATCAGAGAAAGGCCTAAGAAAGAGAATTGCTGGCCAATCTCCATAATTAACATAGATGCAAAATTCCTCAAAAACATACCGGAAAGCAGAATGCAGCAAATCATCGAGAAGATTATACACCATGACAAAGTGGGATTCACCTCAGGAATGCTGAGATGGTTCAACATACATAAATCAATACATGTAAAATACCATATTAAGAGCCAAGGACAACAATCATATGATCATCTCAATAGATGCAAAAAAGCTTTTCACAAAGTCCAGCACCCATTCATGATTAAAAAAAAAAAATCCCTACAGACAGGCATGGTGTAATCCCAGCACTTGGGAAGCTGAGGCAGGAGAATCATATCAAGTTCAAGACCAGCCTGGGCTACAAAGTGACTCAAGGCCAGCCTGATCTGCATAGTGAGACCCTATCCAAAAAGACAAACAAAACAAAACAACCCTACAGAAAATTGGAACAGATGATCTTTATTTCAATTTGATAGAAGCCATCTATGACAAACCAACAGCCAACATCATAATAAATGGACAAAACAGAAAGCTTTCTCTTTAAAATCAGGAACAAGACAAGGATGGCCACTGGTCTCCACTGTCATTCAACACAGTCCTGGAAACTTTAGCTGGAGCAATTAGACAAGACAAAGGAAAAAAAAAGGAATGATGATAAGAAAGGAAGAAGTTAAATTATCATAATTTGCAGATGACATGATACTCCACATAAAAGACCCCAGAAACCCCACTAAAAAACTACTAAATTTATAAGCAAATTCAGTAGTGTAGCTGGAGACAAAGTTAACACTCAAAAATCAATAGCCTTCTTGTTCATGAAAAACAAACTACTGAGAGAGAAATTAAGGAAATACCTTTCACGATAGCGTCCAAGAAAGTGAAATACCTACAAATCAATCTAAGGAAGGATGTAAAAGACCTCTATATTTAAAACTGCAATACTGTGAAAAAGGAGATTGAAGAGGATATCAGAAAATAGAAAGATATCCCTTGTTCTTGGGTAAGAGAACCAATATAGTGAAAATGGCCATACTTCTAAAACTACTATACAGATTTATTGCTAGTATTTAGGACTATTAGGTAATGACTACTACTGTGAGGTATCTTCCAGGTGTAGCTGGTTTTTTGGTTTTGAGTCTATTGTAAGATCCTATCTCTTCAATTTGCCTAGCCATGAGAAGTTGCTGCCTATTTTGCCCAGCCTCTGGTTCTTTGGCACTGTGCCACAGTATCTTCTGTGACCCTTAATCAATATCAGTCTTGGAATTCCAGGAAGAGCAGCTATTTAGAACAATTATGTCACTTTTGGCTATAGTCGTACCAATACAATCGAACACAGCCTAGAAAACTGCAAACGGAGATAACCATTAATTTGCCACTTTTAACTGTATGAACTAGATTTGTGGTCATACAACAAAATCTAAAACAAACTAGAAAATTACATGCAGTATACAAGTCCTTAGTATGTCAATGTTGCCCTCAGGAGTGAAAATTTAAAATGGGTTAAGAAGAAAACAGAGAAATGGAAGAGGAAGACATTAGAAGTAAGGTTGGAGGACAAAGGGGGATCACACTAACTTTGGGAAACCGGTGCAGAAGACTGGAGGGAAAGAGAAGGAGGAGATAAAAAGAATAGAACTATGACCACAAAGAGACTATAAACCATTTTCACACTAATAAAAATATTCAAACTATGGAGGGAAAAAACCCAACAACAATACCACAACAAGAATAAGAAACAAACAAGAAAAAAGTTCACTTCCATGTTTGTCTTCTGTGATTGGTAGTCACTGTGTGGAGACAGAGTCCCAATCTATCCTAGCAAGCCAGCAGTAACTTTTTGGCAGGGTAGTGGATAATAGTGAACCTGTGCTTTCTGACCAAGACCAGACTCATTCAGCATGCAGCCATCGGTGCACCTTAGGTAGGCTGAGCTCAGCCAGGAGCCACTAGATGAATCTGGCAGCTGCCCAGAGTTCTGAGCTCAGATGGCTCCTAGCCAACTGCTCTGTCGTGTGGGATGACTATGGCCTCAGCAATCACCGCCAGGCAGTGCTGTCCTTCACATCCACTGCTGTCTTTCTCCATGGAGGCCTCTTGGGTCACCAGCTGTCACCATGTGTCTACAGGTTTGAATCGCTCCTCCTATGTAGTGAGTCCTGTCTCAGGGAGAAGGCACCACCAGTTATATTCTTCTTCTTTGTTGAAGTTTCTCTCTTCACTCTCTCCATGGGCTTCAATTTGCATTTCAGATTTTTCCTGGGTGCAGGGGACCCACTTCTCTTCTTGTCTTCCTCATACTGCTGTATTCCAGTGTCTGGATAGCGACTCTCAGACAGGCTCTTTCTCTGCTGCTTACCACTCTGCCATCTTGGTGCTCCCTCCACCAGCGCCTTAGTTTAATCTTTCCATTTTGTGAGGAGGATCAGGTGTCCCCACACTACAGATAAGAAAGTAGAGCTCCAGAGGGAGGAAAGTTAGGTAACCTGCTTCAACCTCTCATAAGGAAAAGGGTCCCACAGTGCCCCAGCGGCAGAAGCAGCCTAAAGGTCTGTCTTGGAAATGGCTGGTGAGCCACTTCCCAGTGTGATAAGAAAGAGTCGCATTTGTTTTCCCATAGTGGCAAAGTACATACCATGCTAACCCTGAGGCTGGTTGCTGCTGACCTAATTCTGCTGGACTAGAGGGACGTACACTTGGATTTCAGATCTTGGGTGGTGGTGACAGGCAAGATGGTTAGGAGCTAAACCCCAAAACTACTTTAAAATAAAAAATTTTAATGCAACTAAATCTTCCCTGTCCTTGGTGGTATATACACACTTTGAGAAATGCTGATTTAAACAACACTGCTTCTTACAATCTCAACCCATTGATTCTAGTTTTTCCCTCTTGAGCAACATAAAATAAACACAGCCTCTCTTGTGTTCAGACATTTTCTTAGATGTCTGAAGATAGCTCTCAGGTACTTGAGAGGCTTATTTTCTCAACCCAGCATTCCTAGTTTCTCTCACTATTCCATTTAAAAGATGTTTCTTGGTCTTTCCATCCTGGATACCCTTCTTCATAGTGTTCCTAAACGATACAGCTGCACATAAAACAAAACACTTTCAATGCTATGAAAACACTGCAGGGTAAAGCAGAATTCACTTGCCATGATGTCACCACTACCCTTCCACAATCTCAACCTCAATAGCTCACCTGTTTCAGCAATCAAATCACACAGTGACCCAGGCCAAACTCACTTTTCCCTACAGTGCCCTCTGCTTCTCCACATGAACCAACTTTCCCACTCCTGGCACTGATTAAGTCACTGTGGTCATTTTCCTTTCTTAATTTAACTGTACTCTTTCTAACCTATACTCATTAAATTTGATTTCCATGTTGTATAATGGCATATCAAAATATATTCAAATTTTATTGTCAGGTATTATAATAATCATGTGAACTGCTTTCAGGATTTTTGCAAATAATGCAGCCTTCTATGTCTTCATCTAAGTTAGAGGAAAGTCTAGATGAAAGACCAAAGCTCTAGGACTCTGGTTGTTCAGAATCTGTTCAGTCTTTATACTGTAAAAAGAATTACAATATGAAAATCAGTTTTCTGTTAACTTTCAATACGAGCTGGGTTGAAGGGAAAAGAAGTGGAAATATTAGGTTCTCCTCTTCCTATTTAATGTATGTTTTAATTTCCCTTATTGGTAATACTGGTAAAATGATAATATTTCCCTTACTCTCTTCTCAATAACATCAGACATACTAAACAGAAGTAGAGGCCTAAATAAATACAAACTAGAACCTGTACTTTCTGAATGGAATTTAAGATACTTCTGGAACTATGTTCTAAACCATTTCTGTGAGACGAAATGACATTTGGTACAATAATTTTAGCAGACTTGTGATTATCCATGATGAAGAGCTGACATTCTTTGGAGGTGCCACTGGCTCAAGTGACCAAGGCTTCAGGGTCCTGTACCCTGGTTTAAGGGGAAGCAATGCTGATACCAGGGATGTTCCCCTAGGGAACAAGAAGATTAAATGCTTGGTGGCTCTCAGACAGTAGTGTAGATTAGCTACACTTTCTAGTACTTACTGTGGATTGTTGAGAGCTGACTGTGTATGATATGGATCTATATACTTAATTAGCCAATACTCTAGTTATCATGGATTGGCCTAGATCAAAGGAAATTAACCACTGTAGTTGCATTTAACTCTGGGACTACTTGTGTTAAATGCTTCATTCCCTTCCACTCCCTTCAGGAGAGGATCTGTCAGCTTTCATATACAGGCAGACGAAGATTTACTGGCAAACTAAAGACACTTGAACTATATAAACAAAATTAAAATCCTGGCTATACACAAAGACTCCATCATTTAACAATAATTGAAGCAAATCAGTGAATAGTGGCCTCATGGAGAACAGCTGAAATGGGAGGGTGGTTGAGGAGATGCCACTTTATAAAATGCACAAAATAAAACATAAGCTATGTATTCTGTTTCTCCAATGACAGGAACAAAGTGAGATGGTGTGGGTCTCATAATGAACAGCTGCTGTGCCCTGAGGAGGCAGGACCACCCCTTTGTTGACCTGGGCTTGTTTCTTTACTGGAAATGATAGGTCCAAGTGAGCTTTAATGAGTGAGGTGTCCAAGAGGGACATGGGTTAAAGACTTAATAATTGACCAGAAATGAGAATCAAAGCTGTGGTTTCCATGCTGATGAGAGTGAGCCCTGTCTAGTTTCTACAAGAGGAGACATTTCCCTGGAACACCCCAGAGAATAGAGACTCAAGGATAAAAGCAGGCACCAGCCCCATCACCTGTGGGGCTCAGCCATGCCAGCCATCTCTGGAAGTCCGCCTTCCTATTCTATGATCCAGAGAGATAGAGAAAATTTTATTTTAAATCCATGCAACCCATTAACTTCTTTAACAAAAAAATCACTGTGTACTCTCTTTAATCAACAGAGCAATAAAACAGCACATTCTTAAGCACCAAATAAGCTGGATTAAGACAAGCCTACGTTACCACAAGTTGGCATCTAAGAATATATACAATATAAATCAGAATACTAATGTAAAGCACTAGATCTCAGTAATGTAAATGATGGTTAAGTCCACAATATTTTTATAAAAAATTTAACAAAAGAAAAATAATCTTATCTTTCATATTGAATGTATTTTGAGAATTTCATTGACCAGTGAACTTTATCTTGAAGATCGTTTGTACTGTAAATGTATTGTGCTGGTTAAAGCCCTCATTACAGGAAATAATTTCCTAAGTGAGGTTTTTTTTTTTTTAACTTTAGTTTCATTTTAATCCTACCATAATAAAAAAGTTTACTAAAACTGCTAGATATGGATGACTATTGGTCTGAATTTAAAACAGAAATGCTACATGGATCAAGACTTATAAGGCCCTACAGACTGCCATTTAGAAAGAAAGTATGGTTTCCATTAAGCAAAGTTTCCTTTTTGGTGCTATTTTCATCTAGAAAATGACCTTATAATCATGGGAGATTAGCTATCAAGGAAAGAGAGAGCCAGAAGTTAGGATTTTCATTCAGCTCCTGTATTAAAAGGGCTTGCTGAGCTCCACCCACACAGATCTTCCTGATGTACCCTTATCAACCATAACCACTGGTTGGATAAAAGATTCCTCTCAACTTACTTTGCATGATCTTTCAGTCCACATTCTTGACCAAGCCTAGCTTGGCAAACAGGAGGCAAGGTATGAGATGAGCAAGCCAAAAGGTAAAAGCGCCAAATTAATGCTAGGAGAGCTACTTAAATACATAATGGAGTAAAGCAAAGAACAAATCTTTTCATTTCTAATTAAAAAAAAAAAAAAGACAGCCCTTTCCTTACCTGCTGCCAAGACACTCAGACATTCTGAGGATCCACAGACCACACTGGGGTGAACCCTTCATTTCACCTGGCAACCAGCACTATGCCAAGCAGGCTCAGCAAAGCCTCCATTCCCCAGCTTGTCTGCATCTACTCCACCCTCATCCTATGCGATGAAATCAGGAAGATAAGATCAATGTCCTCCTTAAAGTACTGTGTAAATGTTGAACCTTTTCACCCTCTTGTTTGCAAAGGCCCTGGCCAATGTCAACACTGGGAGGTTCAGGGACTAGCAGGCCTGGCCAGCAGCTGGTGATGCACCAGAGCTGGTCCTGCCCCTGCTACCCCAGCTGCCCCAGCTGAAAAGTGAAGGCAACAGAAATTTGAGGAGTGTAAAGATGGTTCTGATGCTTTTATTAAACCTCTTTTGTAACAGATTCAATGACAAGCTGAACTACTAAAAAGCAAAACAAAACATAAATGTATACACTGGTCTTACTGAGGATTAAATTTAGGCTGCCAAGATTTACCAAGGACAATTCAAGCCTCAGTCACACTTCAGATTAAAATTGAAGATCTTAAAGAAAACAAGTATACATATTCATTGACAATAAACCCTTTTTGAATTTATAGAAAACTATAGAGTATTTTCACATCTGTAATTTCATCTGAACCTTACAATAATCCTGAGAGGGGGTTTCTGCTTTTATTTTGGGATGAGAAAAATGAAGTCCAAAGACCTTAGGGAAGGTCCTTGCCTTAAGTTCAGTGGTTTGAAAAGACAGACAGAGCTGGGTCTTTGGTATGCTTTCAGATACAGTTGGAGAGACAAGACTAAAAAATACAAATGAAGAAGTTCTAGAAACTAAACAGTGTATGAGAAAGATTTCAAAATGCAATATAAATTAGGAAAACAAAGTTTACATGCATTGTTTAGTTTCTAGAGCTTTTAAATTTTATATTTTTAGTCTTGTCATGATTATAGTAGCACAACTGATAACAGCTAAATCATGGAAGTGACTGACTGGTATATGTCCATCAACAGTTGAATGGGTAAAGAAAATATGGCACTTATACTCTTCCATAAAGAAGGATAAACTTGGTCAGGCATGGTGGCTCATACCTGTAATTCCAATACTTGGGAGGCTGATGCAAGAGGACTGCTGCAAATTCAAGGCCAGCCTGAACTGCACAGTGAGACCCTGTCTCAGAAACACAATAAATAAATAAGTGATAAACTTAAATCATTTGTAGGAAAATGGATGTAACTTGAGACCATAATATTATGTGAGATAAATCAGAAATATCACATTGTTCCTTTTATATGAGAAACTCAAAATGTAAATAAGGCAAAATAAAAGATAGATATTAGGAAGCACAGAGATTTTTTTTTTTCAAATAAGAAGGGGATCAAGAGATAGAGGGTGAGGGATGAAGGACAGAGAAAGGGGAAAAGAGAAAGAATCAAGATGTGTTATATACATGTACCAATTCTCCACAAGCAATGTTATGTTTATGTAAGCAAATATGTACTACTAAAAACTGAAAAAAATTTAATATAGGAAGAAGTCAAGATGGCCGATCAGTGAGCAACAAAATACAAAGCCTCCCAGGAGAAACAACTCATATGCCAGAATAAAACATCCTGGAGAGACCCAGACAGAGGGAGATGGATCCTCTTGACACAGGAAGAAATTAAAACGTAAAAAAGCTCGTCAAACACGTTGGGACTGCAATTGAAACAGCTAAAAATTACAGGACACATGTTTTCAATGCAACCTGCCAAGTTTGCAGTGGCCTGAATTTGCGCCAGCTTGAATCCGCAATGGCCGGCAGAGCCACCCAAACTCGTTCCTGCTGCCACTCACAGGAATGACAGCAGCACTGATGTCGGGGGTTGGTGAGCCCAACAGAGAGTGGAGCCGGTGAAGGGACCTTCATTAATCCACGGTCAGTGCTGGGAATGAGACCCCCACCCACAGGAAGGGTGCAACCAAATGGGCGACATGTTGGAATCGGGCAGGAGGAGCCTGAACTGGGAGCAACAGTGACTTCAGTTGTTTGCTCCCTCCCCAGAGCAGATTCGTGGGATTTGCTTGGACTGGGCCAGGCCCCTGGCCGGGACCCACTGAGCCATCCCAAATCTATTCCCTGTGCCTAGCACGCACTAACTGGATGAAGGCCCCTGAAGTTTGGCTGGCCCGGTGGGGAGGGGCAGGCAGGAGAGGGCAGAGGTCCCTCCCCAGTGTGCTTCGGAGGAATCATGGCCAACAGGGAAGGGGGCTGGGACCTGCACTGTACACCTGAGTGGAGGAAGCTGGGACCTTGACAGGAGAGAGAGGCAGGAGGCCCCCAGCCCAGAACCGTGAGAGCACTGATCCAGGAGAGGGAAAAACAAGGGAGACTGAGGGCCACAAATATGCAACATCAGACATGGCTTTAATGGACATTGAGAGATATGTTTGGGACCTTGTAGACAAGCTCAAAACTGAAATATTAAATCAGGTAAAGCAAAATATGAGTAGAGTAATAAAAAGAAATGCTCTCAGGAAGCATCTCTCAGGAAGATACAGACAGAAGAAGGGAGGAACACAAAAAAAGAGAGAAACATTTGATAAAGAATATAAAGAAAATATAGAATACATGAAGCAGATTCAAAGAGACTACCAGGAAATTAAAAACTCCATTGAAAGCTGGCAAAACTCCTTAGAAGAAACTAAGGATAGACTATCAAAACTTGAAGACAAGTTTGCAGTGATCATGAAAGGAAAGATCTCTTAAAAATAACAAGGAAACAGGCAGTAACAATACAAAGGCTAGAAGATGACAAGAGAATCTACAATTTAAGAATAAGAAATGTGAACGAAGAAGCAGGAATACATACAGGCGAATTACAAAGGCTATTCACAGAAATAATTAAGGAAAACTTCCCAAGCATGGGAAAAGAAAATGGCATGCGTTTATGTGAGGTATACAGAACTCCAGCCACCTACAACCAAAACAGATTTATACCCAGACATGTAATAATCAAGATACCAGAAATTCAATATAAAAACAGAATATTAAAAGCCATCAGAGAAAAGAAACAGATTACCTATAAAGGTAAGCCCATCTGGATCACAGCTGACTTCTCGACACAGACCATCAGAGCAAGAAGAGCTTAGAGTGAAGTATTCCAAGCCCTGAAAGAAAACAACCTCCAGCCCAGATTGATGTACTTTGCAAAACTGTCACTAGAAATTAATGGAGAAACAAGATGCTTCTATGACAAATAGGAACTGGGGGAGTTTGTGACCACCAATCCAACACTACAGAGAATACTGAAGGACATTCTAGAGAGAGAGAAAAAAAAATACCAGGATTTTAGGAGCAGTGGCAGAAGGGCCTCAGTGAATGGGGCAGGCAGTAGAATGAAGGAGAAAACGAGACAAACAAGGCAGAAAAATAGCATAGCAGAAATGAGGCAGAGAAGGATGGCTAGAAGCTCTTAATATAGATGGCCTTGATACACTATATTGTTAATAGTGCACCAGGATTTAAAACCCACATTACTAACATTACTCTTAGATGTATTATAATCTGTTCCAGTCATTCTACCTGTACTAGATTTGAGGGCACAGACAGCAATCCCGAAAATAACAGGATATAGTACGGTAATCATCCTTAATTTCCTATTAACTTAATCTAAAGCTCTGTAAAACCTACACTGTTCTACCATGACTGATCATAATCGAATCTGGTTTGTTAGATCGCTGTTTTGTATTGATAGATTTTATTCAAAGCTGTTATGATTGATAGTATCAAGTCTGAGAGTATAGGCAACTGCACTTAAGATGACAAGATTCACTGCAATAGCCACTATGGTTTGATTATTACCTGCCTTTGAAGTTTTATACTGTCTACAATGTTTTATTTTTACTAATATTGTTATGTACTGCCATATTCAATTATACTGCTATATTCAATTATGCCTGATGATATAGACAATTCTATTGAAGATAATAAGAAACAACACAGTAATCATTGTAGATCACCTTGTACTGTGGTTTTATATGACTTTTTGGTTTCATGTTTTTATAGGAATTTGTTTTGTTTTGTCTTGCTATGTTTTATTTTTCCCTCTAATACAGAAAGGATAGAAATACATGTAGATACTCATGTATGAGTAGCTGTTTTACACTCTTACTGTTTGACTATCTACTTTGTATGCTTAAATTTTTTAACTTGAACAACTATTTCTAAGAGGAAAATATGTAGTTTGTCAACTGGTGATTTCTTATTGTTTATCCTTTTTTTGAAGTTCTGTATTATCTCTACCCTTTACATGCTTTTGTTTCTCTTTAAATAAAAAAATTATTTAATGTAAATTTCATATATAACTACTGTAATCAAGAGAGCATACATGATACTGATAAAAGATAAATAGCTCAATAAAACAAAAATTGAAAATCCAGATATAAGCCATTATATTTATGGTCAAGTGATGTTTAACAGTGTCAATTGAGAAAGAACAGTCTTTACAAAAAGTTCAATAGAGAAAGAATAGGCTTTATAAAAAGGCATGCTGGGATGATTCAGTATCCATATGTAAAAAGTTAACTTAGGGCACTGGGCATGGTGGTACATGCCTGTAATGCCAGCTATTTGAGAGGCTTAGAAAGAAGGCTCAAAATGTCAAGTCCTGGGCTGGGGATTTAGCTCAGTGGTGTAAGCACCTGCCTGGCAAGCACGAGGTCGTGAGTTTGATCCCTGGTACACACACACACACACACACACACACACACAAATAAATAAATAAATAATAAAATTAAATTAAATTTAAAAAATTCAAGGCCAGAGCCCCAGAAGATGAGATAGAAGTAAGCAATAACAAATCAGCATCTCCAAGATTTAGAATACAGACCCTGGAATATAACTTAGGGAAAGAAAGGAGGCGGATCCTTGAGACTCACAAAGGTCGTGAAGGGAAAATTGGAGCCTACAGAAAAATTGAAGAACCAAACCATAGGGACTGGGGATTTAGCTCAGCGACATAAGCGCCTGCCTTGCAAGCGTGCAGTCATGAGTTCAATCCCTGGTATCAAAAAAAGGAAAGGAAAGGAAAGGAAAGGAAAGGAAAGGAAAGGAAAGGAAAGGAAAGGAAAGGAAAGGAACAGACCACAATGCAGAAAAAACGAAGAGGCGATCTGCACTTTCTCCATGGCTGAACTGCAGAGACACAGTGAAAGTGTAACAGAACAGTGGATGCTGCTGTACACTGCAACAGTTGCTGAATGACTCCAGTCCAACTGAGTGCCATGGCCCCTAGAAAGCATGCTTGGTCAGATGCCATTGGAAGGAGAGGACAGTTGAGCCTGGGACTCGGATCAGCTGTAGGTCACTTCACCTCAGGGCTCCCCACAATCACTACCACAGTGGCTGGATGAGGGTCAATCCAGGGACATGGTCAAGTAGCCATGGACAGGACAGCAAGAGACACCCAGAGTATTATAAGCAACCAGACATCAGGGTCAGCCTGAACTTCCATGATTTCAAAGTCTCAGAACCACATCACGCCCTAACCCTGGGCATGTGCTTGCTGGGATCATCCACTACAGCCCTGGGCTCTGACTACCTCCTTTGTCTATCAGCAAAAGCAGAGCCACAATTTGAATTGGACACTGCCACAAAACTATAGACCCCAGAAGATAACCACAGGCTTGAAATAACAGAGAAACAATGACAACTTCCACTACTTCTACTACCACTTCCTCGTCTCCATTCCTCCTCCTTCTCCTCACATTTTGTTGTTGTTTTAGTTTTTGTTCATTTGGTTTTTTTTCTGATTATTTCTTTTTGTATCTTTCTGGAGGTGAACATTGTTTGTGGCTCTTCTGTTTTGGTTTGTCCCTGTTTTTCTTTTTTCATTCTTTCCTTCCTTCTTGTCTTCTTCACCAGGTTCCTGAAGCTTGGGTAATCTTCCTCTGTCTTTGGTTTTGCTTCTAATTTCTCTTTTTTTTTTTTCCCTCTTCCTTTTAATTTTCTTACCTTAGGGCAAAATTTCTCTATTGAGTAGATATTTACTATATATAATTTTCTAACTTGTCTTAGATTTTACAACAATAAATCTTGTACATATGGTTGAAAATGGCAACTTATTAGTTATCATAGTTTGTCATTTTCCAGTCTGTGTTTGATGCTATGTTACTGCTTTACAAAAGGTGACATAGTTGCAGTGATCAACTGATCTTCCTTGTGTGCCATTACCTAGATTGTCTGGGACATGTAAGTGATACTACCATCCAGTGCCAAAGAATTATGTGCTAGGCCAAACAGGCTGCAACCTCTCATTCCTAATAAGCAGAAGAGGCAGGATCCTGGGAAAGACTTGGCCAAAAGGCAGCTACCCCTAAAAGACATCTCTGAAAAGTAGTCATTTTTTAATGATGTCTCAATACTAGGAATGAAGCTACCTAATATAAGCAATTTACAAGCATCAACAGAAAACAAAAAACAAACAAAAAATCAGAAAACTGAGAAAATAAAGAAGCAAGATGCAACCCCAGACCTCCAGCAAGTCCAGAAGGCACTGTGGCATAAAAAATCAAAATCTACCCAGCTGAACTTTCTGGAATTGTAACAGCAGAAGTAACAAAGCAGAAGAATTGAGTCTCTAGGGGGGAAAAGCTCCACAAATACTTACCCAGACAATTAAAGAGATGATGACCATAATGAAGGACACATTTAGTGGATTTAGAGTAGATATAGATTAAAAAAAATAGAGGGGTTTAGGAAAATGATGGAAACTATCAATGCCCAACATAAACATTGGATTTGATATAGAGAGATATCCAGGAAATTAAAATTTCTATTAAAAATATATGCAGCAACAATGTGAAGACAGAACATCAGATCTAAAAGACAGGATTGTGGTTAGTGATCATCAAATGAAAAACTTCTTAAAAATAGCAAGGACCATGAAAAATAAACCCCATAGCTGCTAGACAATACAAAGAAGAAGAATATAAGATTCACTGGAGTCAATAAAAAAAATCAGAAGACAGCACAATGGACATAAAAAATCTGTTCACAGAAGTAATAGCAGAAAATTTCTCAAGCATGGAAAAAGAATTTGACACACAAAAAAATGAGACACATAGCAATCTAATTAGCCATGATCAGAATAAAATTATACCAAGGCATATAATAGGAAAAGTCCAGAAATTCAAAATAAGAGCACAATATTAAAAGCTGTTAGAGAAAAGAAACAAATCACCTATAAAGGAAAATCCATCAAAACCACTGCAGACTTCTCAACACAAACCTTTAAGGCAAGAAGAGCTTGGAATGAAGTATTATAAGCTCTAAAAGAAACTCAGATTAATGCATTCCACAAAATTATCTTTCAAAATTGATGGAGAAATAAGATACTTCCATGATAAAGAACACCTGAAGATATTCATGACTCCAAACCAGCACTCCAAAAAGCTATGAAGGATAGCCTAGAAAAAGACAACAAAGACAACAATTCCAAGAATCTCAAAAGAGTGAATCCGCCAGGCAAGGGAAGCAATTAAATAGAAAGGAAAGAAAAGGAATTAACGACAGGAAAATAGTATGCTGACAAGGACAAGTCACTACCTATCAGTTAGAGCCATCAATGTGCATGGTTGCAAAAAATCAAAAACAAAACAAAAAAACAAAAACGGATGGGCAGAATGGATCAAGAAACAAAAATCTAACAATATACTGTATACAAGAAACACATGGAAATCAAAAGGAATCTCACAGAATGAAAGTCAATAAATGAATAACAATACTTCATGCAACAAGAACTGGAAAAGAGCAAGAAAATCTATTCTACATGCAGACAAAGTGCATTTTAAGGCAAGACATATCAGACAAGACTAAAAAGGTCACTTCATATTTGTTAAGGGAACACTCCAAGAGGAAGTGATTTTGAACATAAGTATATATATGCCTCAAATACTGGCCAACCCAGCTAAAAAAAAAAAAACCTAATGGATATGAAAAATCAGATAAGTGCTAATACAACCGTTACAGGGACATCAATACTCCATTGTCGCAAACAGACAGATGAAAAAAAAAAAAGGAAAGAAAAGAAAAGAAAAAACCAAAAATCAACAGACACATTAGAGCTGAATCAAACCTTTGAACAAACAGATTTAGTATATATCTATAGAATGTTCCACTTAATGATAGCAGAATACATATTCTTCTAAGTTGTGCATGAGACTTTCTCCAAAATAGAACACATACTAACTCACAGAACATGCTTACCTAAGTGTGAAGGAATTGAAATTTCCCAAGCATATGAGATTCTGATGCAATGAAATTGGAAAGCAATGACAAAAGAAACCACAAAAACTACATAAACACATGAAAATTAAATCATATCCTGTTGAACAATCAATGAGTCACAGGTAAAGAAATTAATTGATAATGCCAATATGACATACTGGAACATATGGGACACAATGAAAGCAGTGCTATGAAGGAAATTTATAGCAGTGAATTCTCACATCAGAAAAACAGAGCAAGCTCAAATATAAAACTAATATTAAACCTCAAGGTTCTAGAAAAAGAAGAGCAAGTTTAAACCAAAGCTTGTATGAGAAAGGAAATTATAGAGATCAGAGAAGAAATTAATGCAATTGAGACTAAGAAAACAATACAAAGAATGAATCAAAGAGTTGGTTCTTTGAAAGATTAAATAAAACAGACAAACCCTTAGCCAATCTTATCAAAAGAAATAAAGACCCAAATCCATGCAATTAAGGATTAAGAGGGTAAAATCACAATAGATCCTGCAAAATCTAGATGATTTGAGAACCTGTACTCTAATAAGATAGAAAATTAGAAATGACAGATTCCTAGACACATATGAATAACCAGAGTTGAATCAAGAAGATATAATAATTCTGAATAAGCCTATATCAGTTAATAAAATTGAAGAAGTAATAAAAATAAATACCAACAATGAAAAGCCCAAGTCCTGACAGATTCACTGCTGAATTCTATGAGAACTTTTGAGAATATGTAGTGCCATTCTTCCTCTATCTCTTTAATGAAACTGAGAAAGAAGTAACACTCCCAAAGTCATTCCTGAATGCAAACATTACCCTAATACCAAAACCTGAGAAATATTCAACCAAAAAAGAGCTATAGGCCAATCTGCTCAATAAACATAAATGCAAAATAATAAGAAACTGGTGAACAAAATACAGCAAATCATCAAGAAGTCTATATACCATGGCCAAGTAAGATTCATCCCAAGGATTCAGAAATGGTTCAACAATAAATGAAATACATCATACAAACAGAACCAAGGATAAAATCCACATGCTTATCTCAACAGACATAGAAAAAACAGTTGACAAAGTCCAAAACCCATTCATGATAAAGACCCTAAAGAAAATGGGAACTTAAGGTATCTCAATCTGATAAAAGCTATCTATGACAAATCAATAGCCAATATCATATTAAATAGTCAAAAACTGAAATTAAGTGAAATAAGAAAAATGTTCAAATATCTGTCCCTCTGGTGTGAGAAACTGAAAGTGTAAATAGGAACCAAACTGTAAAATAGATATTATGAAATAGGAAGAAATCGTTCAAAAGGAAAGGGTAACTACAGAAGAGGAAGAAGAAAAGGAAGGAAGAAAAAAAATGAGAAAAGAAGGATAAAATGGAAACAAAGCTTTGTAAATAAAGAGGGGAAGAGGGATTGAAGGGATGGGAAGGGAATGAGAAAAAAAGAGAAATCAACATACATTATGTACAGGTACAAATTCCCTTTGATGAATGTGATCATTATACATATCTAAATGTTACCAATAAACTTACTAATAAAAAAAACACTGAAAGCTTTCATTCTAAAATCAGGGAAAAGACAAGGATGCCCACTAACTACCTCTCCTGTTCAACACAGTTCTGAACATGTTAACCAAATTGGTTAGGCAACAGAAAGAAATAAAAGGAATATGGACAGAAAAGAAAGAATTTAAATTATCATTATTTGTGAATGACATGATACTCTACATGGAAAATCCCAAATACTCCATCAAAACTCTTAGAATAACCAAAATCAAAAGGATAGCAGGATACAAAGTCAACACTCAAAAATTAATACCATTCCTGTCACAAATAACAAACTTACTGAAAAAGAAAACAGGGAAACACCTCTTACAATAGGGTCAAGAAAAATGAAGTAATTATGAATCAATCTAATGTAGGAAGTAAAAGACCTTTATATTGAAAACTACAATATTCTAAAAAAAAAAGGAGATCAAAGGTATCAGAAAATGAAACCAATAGGCAAGCCCAATAATGTGAAAAGGGTCACACTCCCAGAACAGATAGATAGATTTCATGTATTTATTTGCCATTTGTATATGTAAGTCCTTTGTCTGAGGGATTATTGGCTAAAATTCTTTCCCATTCTGTGAGTTTTCTTTTCACTTTGTTGGTAATTTCTTTTGAAGTGCAAAAACTTTTTAGTAATATGAGATCCCAGTTATTGATTTTTTGAAGTATTTCCCGTGTGGTTTGCCAACAATCCCTCAGACAAAGGACTTACATGCAGAACATATAGAGAATTGAAAAACATCGAGCCCCCCCAAATTCAAAGACCCTCTCCAAAAATGGGCATCTGAGATGAACACACAGTTCTCAGATGAAGATATACAAATGGCAAATAAATATATGAAGAAATGTTCACGATCACTGGTCATTCGAGAAATGCAAATTAAAACAGCATTGAGATTTCATCTCACTCCGGAAATAGCTGCCATCAAGAAATCAACTGATAACAAATGTTGGCGATGCTGCAGAGAAAAGGGAACACTGCTCCACTGTTGGTGGGAGTGCAGACTGGTACAACCACTATGGAAATCAGTATGGCGATTTCTCAAAAAACTAGGATTGGAAGTTCCATTCACCCCAGCTATTCCCCTTCTGGGTATTTTCCCAGAAAAGTTGAAAAGATCATGTCACAATGATATATGTGCCCCCATGTTCACAGCACAATTTGTGATAACTAAATCTTTGAAACAACCAAAATGCCCATCAATTGCAGAGTGGATAAAAAAAAAGTGGCATTTTTATATAATGGAATACTACTCAGCTATAAAAAGGAGAAGAAAGGGAAAAGGCATTTTTAAAAAAGACTGCAAAGAAAAACTGGGAAAAAAGCTTCTACAATGGAGAGGGGAAGAGAGGTTGAAGGAGGGGAATGGAGAAAAAAAAGAAGGATTAAGCTATATTGTGTACATATCCAATTCCCTATGATGAATGTGAGCACTGTATACTGCAAACTTGCACTAACAAAAAAAGATTTTAAAAAATAAAGTGGAGAATCACTAAAAAAAAAAAAAAAAAAAAAAAAAAAAAAAAAAAAAAAAAAAAAAAAAAAAAAAAAAAAAAAAAAAAAAAAAAAAAAAAAAAAAAAAAAAAAAAAAAAAAAAAAAAAAAAAAAAAAAAAAAAAAA